>CAUYSK010071072.1:0-82195 GCA_963575035.1 Avahi laniger
GTCCCTCGGCCGGTCACTGCCCAACAGGAATACATTGAGCACAATTGCTTAGATCAGTCATGCTGTGATCTTTGAATTAATGTGGGTTATATTAGTAAGAAAGTAGCAAGAATGGATGTTGGATAGGCAACCAAGTACTCGGTGTGGAGAGTTTATCCACCTCTGGGGCTGCCACAACAAAGCCACCTGCTGTTGTGGACTGAATCATGTCCCCCTAAAATTCATATTTGAAACCCTAATCCCCAATGTGGCTTTATTCAGAGATAGGGCCTTAAAGGGTAATTAAAGTTGAACAAGGCCATAAGGATGGAGACCTTATCCAATACGACTGGTGCTCTTACAAGAGGGGAGAATGAGGAGTTCGAGACCAGCCTGAGCAAGAGCGAGACCCCGTCTCTACCAAAAATAGAAAGAAATTAATTGGACAGCTAAAAATATATAGAAAAAATTAACCGGGCATGGTGGCGCATGCCTGTAGTCCCAGCTACTCGGGTGGCTGAGGCAGAAGGATCGCTTGAGCCCAGGAGTGTGAGGTTGCTGTGAGCTAGGCTGACGCCACGGCACTCACTCTAGCCAGGGCAACACAGTGAGACTCTGTCTCAAAAAAAAAAAAAAAAAAAAAAAAAAGAGGGGAGAATGACACCGAGGACGCGCACGCACTGAGACAAGGCCGCGCGATGACAGCCGACAGAGCCAAGGAGGGGGACCTCGGAAGAAACCAACCCGCTGCCACCTTCATCTTGGACCTCTAGCCGCCAGAACTGGGAAAAATAAATTTCTGTGGTCTTTTGTCATGGCAGCGCTGGCAGAGAAACGCACCTGCTGCCGTTTGCTGCCACCTTCCTTGTCCCTGCTTTCCAGCTCGGATCCTTGCTTACTGACTGCTCTAAGGCAGCTTATGCAGTTTGGAAGAAAGACGTTCCGGCTTGAAGTCCTGCCGTGTCCGGCCCTGCCACTTACTAGCTGGTAGCTCTGAGCAAACCGGGTAACCTCCTAATCTTCCTTTCGTTATGTGCGAGAGAAGGTAACGACACTTTCCTCAGAGGCTCAAAGGAGATATAACAAAGTGCCTAGAACTTGGCCTCGTACATGTTAGTATTAATAGCACTAAAACGAAGTTATTAACAATTCTGGTTTGTTAAATTGCTGTAATAATACCTCGGGTAAAGAAGATGGATAGAAGACAAAGCAGACAGCGTATGCTGTACGTGCTGTGTTTGGCACAAAGCTGGGGCTTACCCGCGGTCAGGGTCCTTTCCTGCAGTCCTCGATGCTGTTGGTTTGCGTGCGCTGGCTCCTCCTGCCGATCCACCGAACGCTGCAGCTGCCCGTGGACCCCACCTTCCAGCTGCTGGACGAGTTTCTTCCTGCTCTTCCCATCATAGCTCTCTTCATTTTCTTCTCCTTAGCATCCATTGCTAGCTTGCCTACTGTATTTATTTTTTACTTATTTAACTCATTCAATTTTTTCTCCCCTTTGGAATGTGAGTGTCACCAGGTTCTGGCACATCGGAGACACTCACTCTAGATTTGCTGAACGAGTGGATGAATTAATGAATGGTGGGGACAAAACCAGGTTCCAGTGGGTCAAGGGGGAAATTATCTGGAGCCAAAGGAGCGGGATTCAAATCCCAACCCTAGCACTGGGATTTTAACCCAATTGCTTGGATGTGAGGATCAAATGAATGAATATTAATACAAGTAAGTGCAGAAAATGCTGCCGGTAAGAGCCGAACAGACATCGGTTAGGGCTCCTAAACAATTACTGAGAAGTTGGTGGGAAGCAATAAAGGGGAAAACCCACGATCTTTTCTTGATATTTCAATGGGAAGGAGAGTGATGGGATTAAAATCAGACAAACAGGCACAAGAATGCAAAACTAGGACTTCCTCTCTGTGTGAGTTAATTCTCATCTTGACCTTGCTGTTCCCCTGGACCACTTTCAGGCCCAGAGAAGGAGTTTTGGGACCAACATTCCTTCCTAGAATAAGTTCACAGGAATCAGCTCTTAACACTGGTGTGGTGTACGACAGGTGGCAAGGTCCTTCTACTGCCTCTTGCCTGTCCTTTCCATCCCAGCCAGGTGAGGAGGAAGCTCTTCTTCCCATTTTATCTATGAGGAGACTGAGGCTCCCAATAGCTCACCCCTTACTTGAGATCACAGAGCTCCAAGTGCAAGGGTTGGACTGCTAACCCAACCCCCTGAGTCTTAACACCAGAAGTTTCTCTATCGCCACACACTAGTCATAATGCAGTGAGGAGGAAAGTGGAAATTTTAGTACCATTTTTCTCCAGAAATAAAACCCAGTCTTGTATCTTCGTATAAGTGGTACTTTGTTATCTCCTGGAAAAAAAATTGGTCTTCCACTTATGCAGAGTTTTTGGTTTCTGTTATGTGAGATCATAAGAGTTACCGTAGCCTGTGTGGAGGCTGAATTCAATGCCGTGGAGGTTGATCAATTCTAAAGCAATTGGAGAGCTGAATGTCTCTCAGTTGTCTTTTATTGAATTTTTTGATTGTCAAGAACTCATTTTTCTATAATAGGTGAATGTAGAATTGCCCGAGTGCTGGTTGTTGGCACAAGGGAAGATCTCTAAAGGTAGGTCTGGGTTGCGCAGAAGGAAGAAGCCCAGTGTGGTGTGGAGACGGCACACAGGGGCTTAGGGTCTGTGCCTAGTCGGTGAGTATTTGTTCAGGATGCACCGTGTATTACATTAAATACATTTTGTTTTGCCAGTATTAAAAAGCAGAATGTTTCACATGAAGTTGTAAATTTCCCATTCTTTTGAAAGAAATGAAGTAAGATCTGGCAAGACTAGACCCTGTTCTATGGCAACAATTGGCCGAATCTGAATACTGGAGGCTCCCTTCAAATGGGACGTGTATCCTTCAGTTTGTCACGGTTCCCTCTGCCGCGTATGATCTTACATCCATACATGATGACCCTAGAGGACATTTTGGTTTGTAATGCTTGGAATAATAAAAATAATCCTGCACTGGGAGTGGGAGATTTGAGTACTGGTTCTGATGCCGAAGTCCTGTAGTGGTGTTGGGCAAATCTTTTAAGCTCGTTAGAACTTGGTTAATTCATGTACGAAAGGAAATATTGTCTTACCATGTGAAGGTGCTTGGAACAGTTGATGCATTCGTCAGTGTACTCGTTCAGCTAATGTTTACTGAGTATACTAATCATGCTTGTTGCAGAAGAAGCACTCTTGGCCAAGATAGATATTGTGAATCTTATTATCCAGTGGAGAAAACAGATAGTTGCCTAAGTGGGGAAATACGGGGTGCTATGAGAATGCACCGCAGTTACATCTTACCCAGTCCAGGATTTAGGGAAGACCTGCGGGAGGCAGTGAGGTTTAAATGGAGACTTCCAGCAATGAGTAAGGGAAGAACAGTGTCCCAGGCAGAGAGGACAGCATGTACGAAGGCTGGAAACGAGAAAGCAACGCATATTTGAGAAACTTAAAGGAATGTGATATAGCTAGAAAAGGATGGCAAGTGAAAAAAAAAAGACGAGCTGGAGCTGGAGAGATGAAGAGAGGCCAGATTATGAGGGGGTTGGAAGGCTCATGAGGCCAAGAAGTACGGTGGTTGGTTTTAGTTTAGGACTTTTTATTTTGGGACTTCAAAATAAAAGCTCATTTTGAGTCTGCCTCTTGAGCTGTTCAAGGAGAAGAAGCAAGTGGAATGTGGACAGATCCAAAGTATCAACATGGGAGATGGGAAGCCTTTCCCTAAGAGTAAATAAGGAAATAAATTGTTACTTAATTAATTATGAGTCCCAGTTTAGTCTGAGATGCAAAGCTGTTTTACATTTAGGTATTTGCATTGAACAAAGTGCAGCTGGCCTTTGATCAACGCAGGGGTTAGGAGCACTGACCCTCGTGTAAATGAACATTCACATACAACTTTTGACTCCCCCCAAACTTAAGTACTAATAGCCTGCTCTAGACCAGAAGCCTTACCAATAACATAAACAGTCAACTGATACATATTTCATATATGTATTATGTGTATTCTTACAATAAAGCCAGTTAGAGAAAAGAAAATATTATAAGGAAGAGAAAATACATTTACTCTTCATAAGTAGAAGTGGATCATGATAAAGGTCTTCATCCTCGTTGTCTTCACACTGAGTTGGCTGAGGAGGAGGAGGAGGAGGAAGAGGCGGAGGTGGTCTTGCTGTCTCAGGGGTGGCAGAGGTAGAAGGGGAGGCAGGCACACCCGGGGTAACCCTTATTGAAAAAAATCTGCTTATAAGTGAAGGCTTGCAGTCCAAACCCAAGTTATTCCAGGGTCAGCTGTAAATACTTCATATCTAGTGAATAAAAAACACAGCTAAATAATATCTGCAGCAAATTACATTTTAATAGGAAACAAAAACCACCCAGATGAGCTCCTTTGGTCTGAGTTAGCTTGACAACTACACTGTGTATCTCCTGTGTATCAGCTGAACCGCTGGTACAGGACATCTGAAAAATTAATCATCTTCCAAATGGGTTTTCCAAAAAAGTCATTCTTAACAAACGTGTAGTGGTAACTGTAGAAAATGTTGTCTAGGTAACATTTAAACATAGAGATAGTAACAGAGAGAAGTAATCACTCAAGGCTCTTTTAACCTTAAAATTTGACCTTTCTAAGTTTCTGCAAATCTAGGCTGTATCATAGGACAACACAAAAATTATTTTAATAACACCAACTTTCAGTTGACATTTCCAGGTAATTGAGTGAAAAAAATTCTCATCATCCAAATACATACTTTAGTTCTATCGAAGAACTTTGGGGGTATCATCATGGTAATTGCTAATGCGTATGGGAACAGGACAATCTCTCTGGTTTTATTTACTGTGATTGAATGAACTTTCCTCCCTCAAATCTCCTTTTGGGTGGTTGTCAATGCAGAGAACAGCGATTGCTCCTTCTACTTCTATGGGGAAGTGAGCACGCTTGTTTCTTCCCCCATCAATGTCAGAGCGCTTGGCTCCACTCCAACCCCAGAGCTTGTTTTAAATTGGAGCAGAGTATGAGGCATGTCTTCCCACACAGTCTAAAAATTCCTTTTAAAGGGATTATCTATATTCTGGCACACAAGCTTGAAAAAAGAGCAACTATCTCTATTTTCCTGACTATTTTCTCTTCATCTAAGATTTGTTTCATCCAGATTAATTACAAATTGTCCAGAGGCATAGGCTGGGCTTGGCTGGGATAATTACCACATGATGTGATTTGAGAACCCCATAAAAATGCTCTGTTCCAACATCTCACTTAATGGCTTTCTCTGAGGTTAAGTATTCCTCCGTTAGAGATTCTTTCTTAAAAATAAATTTTTTTTCAGAGGGGTAGTATATTAGAACCAAATGAATTCATTTGCCAAACGTTTATTGAACATTTACTATGTACTTTGTAATATGATAGGTATAAGGAATGAATAACTATGGCAATAACCACTACTTACTGTTTGCTAAGGAACAGGGACTGTGCTAGGTGTTGTATGTACAGTATTTCATTTAATTCTTTCAAACTCCTTGAGAGGTAACTATTATTGCCTTTATTTTGTAGAAGAAGTCACTGAGCTTTAGAAAGGTTAATTATCTTGCTCAAAGTCAAGATTACACAACTAGAGTGTTTCACAGGGTGAATTTGAACCCTGCTGGCTGACTTCAAAGCCAAAGCTTTCGGCAAACATGCTGTCCTTGAGGAGTCTGCCGACTGATGGTAAATACATGCAAACTAGCAATTATGGTAAGGGTGGTTCATGCTTACAAATAGTGGTATGACCAATGGGCCACGGAGAGCCCAAAGAGAAGCTGGGCAAGATTTTGGAGTGGAAATTATATTTAAGCAAGGCTTTAAAAAACCAGTGGGAAGTCAATAGAAGGAGGCAAGAAAACTCAAGGTTGAGGAAGCCCAGATAGGCAAAGGATGAGAAGATGGGATGCTTTGGGAGCAACCAGAAAGTCCAAGGGCTGGAGAAGGTAAGGTGGGAGAAGATTGGAATGGAGATTGCAAAGATGCACTAGAACAAAATTATGCAGGATTTTAAATGCCATGCCAGGGAATCTGGATTTGATTCTATAGGATGATGGTCACAGCTTTATTATACCAAATGACTTTTTTTTTTTTTTAGGAGACAGGGTCTTGCTCCATTGCCCAGCCTGGAGTGCAGTGGCTTGATCTTAGCACTTGAACATCTGGGCTCAGGCGATTCTCCCACCTCAACTTCCTGAGTAGTTAGGATTATAAGCATGCATCACCATGTCTGGTTAATTTTTTTATATTTTATAGAGATGGAGTCTCACTATGTTGCCCAGGCTGATCTTGAACTCCTGGCCTCAAGGGATCTTCTCTCCTTTGCCTCCCAAAGTGTTGGGATTACAGGTGTGAGCCACTGTGCCCAGTCCCAAATAACCTTTTCGATAATAATTGATAATTAATTACAAATAAAATTGTTTATTGTCCTGAAATTAAATTTACAGATAGCATAACCAATATACTTTTAAAGCAAAATCAATATACCATTTAACTGTAAAGGAAAGGAAAAATGACAATAACTTAAAAAATAAGCATTTAACATTTAGATGCTTAAGCACAGCTACTGCAGAAAACATAATAAAATAGATGCTTGTATCTGTGTGTTGCCATGAATGTAACAGCTAGGAAGGCAGACTGACATAATTTTCATGCGTTAGACTCAAGCACAAAGTGAATGTAACATTGGTCATATAGTTTCTCCAAGTGGTAAAAGTTTCTTGGTAAATTTCCCAGTATAATGAATTCCAACCTTTCCTCCATTTACATGGTAGTTGCAATCCAGGTAATTCATTGTGTCTTAAAATTATACAAAAAATACTTTATGTTTATTACAACACAGAGTTAGGTTCTATGCTCAGATAATGGTAAACAGGCTTTTCACTTAAACGGTATCTGGAGAGACATTTGAAAATCATGAGGGACATTGACTCTTCTTGCTCATGGGAGACCATGCTGTGGCTTTAGTGACCCCTGTTCCCTAAATGCTGGCAGTGTCCCCCCAATTACTGGAGTCACTAACAGTGTTCCTGCAAGTTTAAAAAAAGAACCCAGGGATCTTGACCATTCAATTAGGAACAAAGCTAAAGGGATTACACAAAGAATAATTAAAAAATCTCTCTCCTTAAGGAGCTCCAAATATAAAGAGGATGTTTGACATGTAAACAAGCTGTTAGGAAACTGTGCAAAGTGCTGGCAGAGGGACGGGAGCCTGAAGAGGGAGGCCCAGTTCCACCTGGGTCCAGCAAAGGTCTCACAAAGGGAGTGATGCCAACGCTGATGCTGGAATGATGACTTGGACTCTTTCTTGCTGACCCTGGTGGAAGGAGAACCTTCCGGAAAGAGGCTGCAGCAAGCGCAAAGGCATCAGGTGAAGCCATGAGAACTTGGCACAGTCAGGACACCGTGGGACCTGCCTAGCACAGGGGCTTGCAGGAAGGCAGGGAAGGAAAGCTGGACAGACTGGCTAGGGCAAGCCCCATCCCAAAGGATGCAGATCTCTGAAGCTGTTCAAGATTACTAGCAGGCAAGTAACTCCCTGATTTTTTTTTAATAATAATAATAAAAAATTAGCCACGTTGAGGGGCAAAAATCATAGCATATCAGTGGTTCTCAAAGTATGGTCCCTGACCAGCAGTAACAGCATTACTTAGGAACTTGTTAGAAATGCCAATTTTTGGTCCTTACCCAGAGCTATTGAAGCAGAAATTCTGGAGGTAGGGTTGAGTCAGATGTGTTTTAGCAAGCCCCCCATCACCACTTTGATGTCTAGTAGACATCACACACTCAACATGCTCAAGACTGAGCTTCGAAGTGACAGGGACTGGATTTACCCTCCCGCTTTAGACAATTACAACAAATAACACATGAAACAATGGTTTTCAGCATTGGACAACAGGCAGCATAAGAAAATGATCTCCTAGAGAAGGGAAATAAATGAATTGACCCTTTTGGTTGTCTCAGTTTAGTGCCTGGAGAGAGTTTCCAGGGCATGACCCCAGGAGGAGGAATTTAAACAGAACTGTTTATCTTCCTGAGTTGAAGAGATGGAGTTAAGAATTCAAGGAGCACGAGGCAGCTAGAATTCACAGGACAGAGTACAGGAGAGAGCCGTGAAGAGAGAAGAGTTGCACACGTACACGCACACGCACACACACACGCACACGCACACGCACACACCCACATCCACCGGGAGGGAGAGAAACCTTTGGAAATCTGCAGATTCTTCTTGTATTTTTAGCTGAGTATTGCTGTGTGCATATATGTGGGGCCTCAGAAAGAACCACTGGAAAAGAGTAGGCAGAACTATCTCAGGAGGTCACCTAAGACCAGGAATAGTTTATATTTCCACCAACCAGAGTGGAAACACTTTGTAATAAGGGACATTGGGAAAAGTATTTAGAAGGGTATTGCCTCAACAATAGGGTAAAATTAGCCTCAGTCTAAAGACTATTTTAGTTCCATTTATCAAAGCTCAAAAGCAAGCCTCAACAGGATTCAATCAATTCTGAGTCACTTAACAGCATCCCAAAACAAAGCTCAAGAATATTTAAAGGAATACAAAAATATCCAGCACTCGAAAGCTAAAATTTACAAAGTCTGGCATCCAATCAAAATTACCAGGCATGCCAAAAAATAAAAATATAAAAGTAGGAAAAATGGCCTATAAGAAGGAAAAAATATCAATAGACATGAGCCCAGAAATGAATAGATGATAGAATTATTAGACAGGGACCATAAAATAGTTATTAGAACTATATATCACATATTCAAGAAAACAGAGGAAGCAGTAACATGTTAAGGAGAGACAGTCTTTTTAGTACAACCCAAATTTAACCTTTAGTGGTAAAAAATATAATGTCTGAAATGAAAAATACACTGGAAGTAATTAAGAGCAGATTATATACCGAAGAAGAAAATTTTAAACTTGACAGCGTAGCAATAGAAAACATGATAGAATCTACCTTGCAGTTATTGTTGAGTTTTTCAGTTTCAGTCATTTGCATGACAACTTTTGTCATTTCCTATACTACTCATGCTTTTTCTCTAAAGAGTCGCTTTTTGTTCACATAAATTTATACTTGAGAAAAACTATACTTTCTCATTAATTGAAAAGTAATTTGCCATGAATAGAAGGGAAATTAAATATCCATTAAAATGACATATAGATATTACATGAAAAAAAAGTTCGCATCCTGACAAAAACATTTCAACTACCATTCCTGGTATACTTGCCATACTTTTAGAAGCATAAGGTGCTAGAACATTCTAAACTGTGACAGAACATGTAGAAATGATAGTGATTTATAGGATTATTACTACTGTACTTTTTGTAATTAAAAAAGAAGCCAAGCATTCAATCCCTGATCCATCTGATTGGTATAAGTGATGGTTTCAAAAGTGAAAACTAAATTTTATCTCTGGGAAACACACATCTATGTACACAGAGAGAAATCCTAAGGAAAGACTAAAGGTTAAGAGCATCCTTTTAATATGATTAGGGTCCCTGAGAATAGAGGTGTCTTGAATGAAGTCAGTGATTATATGTGATGAAGTCAGTTACCAATGGAGCCCTTCTGAGCCACTGTAGGTCCTCAGAGATTATCCAACTGTGTTCACTAGAGGGGAAATTAAGATGCTTTGACAAAGAGAAGCCAAAACACAACAGCTGATTTTTCTCTTCAGGGTGAGTAGGTGGACTCTGCTCCATGCATTGTCCAGGCTAGCTGGAGAGCTCTGTGTCCTTCTGGGTGTCCTCATTCCTTGCACCCTAGTGGCTGGGTGGCTGTCACGCTCAGTTGGCAGAAAGCAGGAGAGAACGTTGAGGAGGTACATCTGTTGTCTGAAGGTTTCCCGCACAGAGGGAACACAAAACTTCCCCTCATGTTCCATTGTCAAGAACTCAGCCACGTGGCCACCCAGTTGCTGGGGAGCCGTGTGCTTGTCTAGCTCTCTTACCATGGGAGGAGGGGAGCACACATTTTGGTGGATAGCTGGCAATCTCAGCCACACTGGCCCAAACCCCTCCTTTGAAAGAGAAGAAACACAAGTCCATAGGGGGAAAATGATTCACTTCCATCCCCTTGCCAGCTGGGAGATTTCACAGTTATTAAGTTATTCATCCAGCCAACCCAGCGCGTATTCTTTGAATGTCTACTAAGTGGCAGACATTGTTCTAAACCCTGGAGTTTGTAGGATAGATGAGGTCCTTGCAGTTATAGATTTAATATTTTATATTTTCGTGGGTAGAGTCAGACCATAAACAAGTGAGAAGAAGAAAGGTAACTTTAAGACGAGAAAGAAGATGAATGAGCGAGTGGGAGAGAGGGGCCAGCTGGGGTCGGGACCTGTTCATGGAGGGACTTCTGGGCTGTTGTCGTATGCCTCCTCTGCCCCTTCAGGTCTTCTGTTTAGTGGAGCTCATCGTAGTGATCAGTAGGACATTAAAGGGAAGCATCGCCAAGCCTTAAAGCAGTATACGCTAGTTCCAGGTGTGTTCCAGTTCCAGTCCCATTAGCCAAAAGCACAGCCTTTGTCCTGTTAGCTTTTTATTCTTCGCTCCCAGGTGAGGTCTTTCAATGGACTGTGTCTGTTAATGGAAACTGGCAGCTTTCTTTCAGGCTCAGAGTTCTGAATTCATCCCACATGAACAGTGCTAGCAAACAACTAGTGATTATTAGGTGCCTGATGTGACAAGATTTTGATGTCTTAATTTGGCTCCCAGTGGGAGGATACATGTCACGCAAACTGCCTGGCACCACGAAGGGAAAAGTGAGCCGTATATAGAGATAGTAGGTAACAGCCTGGAGAAGGGGAGCAGCCCTGGAGGCAGGGAGGGGCCCCGCACAATTTTCTTTACTGCGAAAAGAGTCAAAGCACAACAAAAATACTTATCTATTTAAAGAGGATAGGGCTCATCGCAGAGTATAAGCTCAAACTCTCTAATTGGTTTAGAGAAGTGATATTCATAAAGGATTGTCTGAAATCTATGTCATCCACTCAATTTTTAAAATATATTTTAGGTATTAATTTTTAGATGTACTTAGACTACTAAAAATTCAGATTATATTTTCTCCATCTGTAGAGAAGTGTTTTTGCCACATTCGGCTCAATGTGTGTGACACATTGTGTTACACCCTCAGTTTTCTTCCAGGAGCACTGTCAAGAAACAGCTTCAAAATGGCCAAAAAACATATGAGAAAATGCTCAATGTCACTAATCAGC
Source organism: Avahi laniger (assembly GCA_963575035.1). NCBI lineage: Eukaryota > Metazoa > Chordata > Mammalia > Primates > Indriidae > Avahi > Avahi laniger. The sequence goes on from CAUYSK010071072.1 coordinate 11,264, forward strand.
AGGAAAATGCAACTTAAAACCACAGTGACATATCACCTTACTCCTGTTAGAATGGCTTTTATGCAAAGTCCAAAAACAATAGATGCTGGTGTGGATGCAGAGAGAAAGGAATGCTTATACACTGTTGGTGGGACTGAAAATTAGTACAACTTCTATGGAAAACAGTATGGAGATTGCTCAAAGAACTTAAAGTAGATCTACCTTTCAATCCAGCAATCCCACTACTGGGTATCTACCCAAAGGAAAAGAAATCTTTTTATCAAAAAGACATCTACACTTGAATGTTTAATACAGCACAATTCACATTTGCAAAGAGGTGGAATCAGCCCAAGTGCCCATCAATTCATGAGTCGATTAACAAAATGTGGTACATGTATACCATGGAGTACTACTCAGCCATAAAAAGGATGAATTAATGCCTTTTTCAGCAATTTGGGAGGAACTGGAGACCATTATTCTTAGCGAAGTATCTTGAGAATGGAAAAGCAAACACCACATATACTCTCTAATAAATTGGAACTAACTAATGTGCACACATGTGCACAGAGGGAAGTAAAAGTCATAGGAAATCAAGCGGGAGGAGGGGAGAGGAGGGACAAAAACAGGCCTAACAGGTACATTGAACACTATTCCGGCGATGGGCACATTTACAACCCTGACTTAAGCCATGTATCAAAAATATTTGTACTCTCTTAATATTTTGGAAAAAAAAAAAAAAGCAATGCGTAAGAAATAGAAGTGCCTAAGAGCTGAGATTCCAGGACTTTGTTCCAGCTGGGCTCCTTCCTGTTGTTAGCTGCACAACTTTGGGCAAATAAGTTGACATTTCTGTGCTTTAATTACCCAACCTGTAGAGTGGGGATTATAACACCTACCCCCAGCTATACTAAATGAGTTTGTGTATATAAAACTTAGAACAATAGTCAGCACATTAAGAGACAAGTGGGTGCTTGCTGTTGTTGTTACTATAGGAAAATAAGTTGAAGTCAAGACAGGGACAATATTCAGATAATACACCATTGAGTCTTGCTAAAATGCCCTCCACTGTTGCCACTGTTCTACAACTAAATCCCACTTTTTTATTAAAAAAATAAGAAATAGCTTCAAGGACTACACTATTGTATTTGCTGCAGAGATTTTGTTAAGGACACTGCATAGGACATTGATCAGTGTCCCCAGAAGAGTAATTCCTTTCAAGGCTAAGTGCCAGGAGAAGTTTTATTTCTCTGACAATCTGAAATATTTTCTTCTCCTAAACATTGAGGATCATGTGACTGATTGCAATTCCTCTTTTCACTTTGGCAACCAGGAAACTCAGTGCCAAATTCATGGTCGAGGGAAAGGAAGGCAAGTTCCCCACGACATAACAGAAACACTGTGCTAGCCTGGAGTGCTCAGCAAAATTGTTTCAAAGTAGATTAAACAGGTACCCAGATAACTGCTGGGCACAGGAAAAGTACCCAGCGTTTTCTTGGATGCCTCAGCACTTTCTTGCCTTGCAGTGGTCAGCTTAGACTGGCCCTGATTGCTTTAGAGCTGTTTTAGTTGTCCTATAGTGCCCCTCAACTAACTGGAATACTAAAATCTCTGTCTAGAAAGAATTATAATATCATTACCATGCATGGATTGTATGACAGCACGTGATGATGGTACTGCACATGCTTGATTTCTTTCGCCACAAACAAGCAACGATACAACGTAAGAGCTCGGAGGCTCTCACTAGGAAGGGATCTAAGGCAACACCACAGGGTGGGCATGTGCGGATTTTGCATGCAAGAAAGCTCCTGTGGAAAAGAATTCCTAAGCTGCCCAGGAGCAAGAGCCCTGGTAAGTAACCTCTAACAGACTCATCTAACTCATCAAGCTGGACTTGTCTGCGTCATTCTTTGGTCTCTTGGCTCCATCTCCGTTTGGGGGGCGGTTTTTCTACACTGTTCTGGGATTTTCCCAAAATAGTGGGCCACTTAGTAGCTTCACAGGACCTTAGGTGACTTGCATTTGAGTATATTTCCTTACTTTTTGCTCTCAGAAATGATCTTTTCTAATTTATATTTTCTTTGGTCTAGATTATTATTTACGCACACACGTACACACACACGTACTTCTTACATGGTTTGAGGGAGTATACATAAATGAAGAAGGAACCTAAAGCACATTAATGTCTCAACTGTTCATATCTTTCCATATTTGCTTCCAGTTTTAGTTTTGCGCACACTTCTTTTCACATGCTTGAATTCAAAGTGGCACAGACATAGGAATAGAATAGGGGAAGAGATTAGATGGGGTTCCTGTCTTCTCATCACTGCATGTTTATGAGCTTTCTACTACTTTGTTCCAGGTGACGCTCCGGTTTATGCTTGGACACCTCCATTGAAGGTGCACTTACTATCTACAAATGTGATTCATCTCTGGGAAGTTCTGATGATTAGAAATTTTCCATATATTGAGTCATCTTGCTTCACCTTCTACCCTTTGATCCTACTTGATGTTTCACAATAAATGTTAATTCTTTATCCATAGCTAGAAGCATTTGAAGCAGGCTATCATAACCCCCAGAGACTTATTTTTGTGACCAGAACCTTCAAAAATTTTGCAGATGATAAGGTTGAGAGTCTACTTTCTTCCAAACACATACCCTATTCTGCTTATATTCTTCTTAAAGTAAGCTGAAAAGAACTAAACTCAAAACTTTCAATATGTTCTTGTTCCTAATTCTAAATTCTATAATTCTATAAATGTACTCTGAAATCATATTTGTCTTTTGTGGAGTCAAATTTTAATATCATATTTAACTCATAGTGAACTTACACTTAACCAAAAATCCCCTAAATCATATATGCTGGAGTAAGTTATATGTCCCCCAGCCTGTTTTCGGGCAATCAATCTTTTTGGATCTAAGTGGAAGGTCTTACATTACAATTCCTCTCACTGACTTTTTTTTGTTATGGGACAGAGTCTCGCTATGTTGCCCAGGCTGGCCTCAAACTCCTGGGCTCAAGTGATCCTCCCACCTCAGCCTCTCAGTAGCTGGGCCTGCAGGTGCATGCTACCGTGACCAGCTCCCCGTATTAACTCCCATCTTGGTATTGTTTAAACCGCTTTAGGATTTGGCAAAATCATCCTAGATTTTTATTCCATGATCCAAAATATTTTTGCTTCCCTTCTTGGCTTTTTGCCATTCACGAATTTGATGGTTTGACCCTCTATAGCACCACTTGAGGCAGGGATAAAAATCTTATTGGCAAGCAAAGCAAGGAGCCCTGCTTCTTGTTAGCAGAGGCCCCTTCCTAGGTAAACACTGTTCTACTTTTTAAATAGTATTCTCTGTGTACTATTAGTCACTGTTGTTAAACTACCTGCTAGCATCCAAAATAAAATTTAGCAAACATCTATGGAGAACAAATTATGTGTCAGGCATTGTGTTAAGAGCTTTTACATGCATTTGACTTTATCCTATACTGCGTGTCTGAGATGGAAATGCTGTACAGAGCAAGGCCAAGGCAGCAAGTGTAAAAACTCCCAACGTAGGGCCCGACTCGTGGTTTACTAGATTTGTGTGGAAACCGGAAAAAATTTAAGTTCTAATCTTGGTGATGATGAACTTAATATTTAATATTCAATGCAAATTGAGACTAAAATGAAACTGACTGGGAATACCAAAAGTGGTGAATTCTCTTTGGACTTAAAGCCTTCACACTTCACATTCAATGGGAAAGAAAAGAGTCAAATTAGAGGTTACATAAATTGCTAGAAGCAAATCCAAAAAGATTGTCTCAAGAAGGCAAGATGTATTAGGGATTTTACATCTTTTTTAATCTCAGAAAAGAATCCTCCTTATGGACATGTAAGTTAATTTCCCAACTCGGGCTTTTAAAAGATTTCGAAATCAGAAATGCATTACTTACATAAATAAATTGCCTTCGACCTCTCTAATGCTATTCAGCTAGTTTCTGGAGGAGCCAGAATTCGATGTCAGCTCTTTTCTCTAATAAACAACGAAGTTCTCATTTCTCCATCTTGTCTAAGAGGCTAATGTAATATACCTTTTAAAATGCCTTGTTGAAGTCCCAAGGCACTACTTTGTGTTTCACTTTTTTCTTAGTTAACATGAGGTCATATAGACATTTCCAGAATCAGCTCAGTCTGCAAGTTCACCATTGTCTCTCTTTATGAAGTATTCCATCTGAGTTAATCGACCACTGTTTGTTTAGCCATTCCCCTATTGTTGGCCATTTGGGTTCTTTCCAATTGCTAATTATTATAAATGGACTTTGAAAACTGGTAAGGGCTAGACAGATGTAAGGCTTGATCATCAGTCTTTTGTTATCTCACTCCCAGGATGCAGGCGTTTTCTGTCTTCCTGACCTTCTCCTTCCTAATGACATTTTTATAAAAGCACCGCACATCTGAAAACATATGCCTTATTAAGTCATCCAAGGCTGTAGTCTTCATTTCTTTTTCATTTTAAGGGTGATAGAGTAACCCAGAAATTCTGTGTCTGCGCCTGTAATTCCTCATAGAGTTGCTAATCAAGTACTGCATTTTCCCTTCTGTCTTTACTTTGGTTCACTTTCAAGTAGATTTATTTCAGTTCCCGAACTTGTTTTGTTTTTTAAAGTAAAAATTCAGGAAAAAAGATAAGTTAAGTGAGTTCATGTTATAAATTCAATGTCCTTGAAACAAAAATATAAAAATACATGTTAAACATAAGGTTTACTTTCAAAGATATCACATTATATAGAATGCAGATTTCTTGTGTGAAAGTTGGAAAATATAAAAAAGTAGATAAAAGGGGAAAAATGCTTACAATTCCATTTTCCCAGAGACTCTACTACTAATATCTTGGTGTATTCCCTTCTAGTTTTCTCTGTGTGGAATTTCTTTCTTTACATAGGTCTTTTGAAAAGTTTTAAAAATTTAATTCATTTGAAAATATTTTTAGGTTGTGTGAAAGGTGGAAAGAGAATTTGCTGGAGTCTGGACTTCTCAGGTGAAATAATTTCTTGGGGCCAATCTTGTCTTGATCTCCTTTTACCTGGGGGGCTTTGGGCGAGTCCCACAAAGCTGTGGTTTCAAAATATTGTGGCTGTCTGCAACAGAATCTTGTGGGAAGCTTGTTAAAAATTCATATTCCTGCGTCTTGCACCACCAGACTAAATGAATTAGAAACGGAAGGGAGAACTACTGCCCTAATCTCTTTGGGAGTTTTTTTTCTAAATCAGCATGATGGGCATGGGGCTTGGGCTGGGATATCCAGGGTAGAAGTCATTACCAGAGGGCTCCCTGGAAGGGGAGTCCCTCTGTAAGGATCCTTGAGGGCTGTGAGAAGCACCACTGCTGTCCTCTGTGAATATCCATCTTCTTCTGCCCTGGCCAGCAAAGGTGTGAGACTCGCTTTCCATTTTTCTCTTTAGTTCTGTGGCTTCAGGCAGATTGTACAGCCCCTTAGCTTAATTCCCCTCTTGAAAATGCTTAATGGTACCAATAATATTTTATTTAACATCTATTATTTGCCAGATGCTGCTCTAAGCCCTTGTAACCAATTATCTCATTTCAATTCTTTTGACAATCTTATGAAAGATGCACTATCGTTATCCCTCTTTCATGAACGAACAAACATGCACAGAGAAGTCAACTAATCTGCCCATGTTGACACAGCTAGCAGATAGCACAGTTCAGATTCAAAACCACACTGGCTGCCTCGAAAACCTATGCTAACAGTACTAAGAGTATTATTACTTATAATATTATTTCTCATAATAATATTACCAATAATGAATAATATTAATTAACACTAACAGTACTAATAATATTATTACTAATAGTACCACTTGAAGGCATGTACTAGGTGGGTGATCCCAACCAAGTGAATTGTTTAACCCTTGGGAGCTCCCATTTCTTCATTCGTCAACTGGGGATAACAATGGTGTCTGCTTCACAGGGCTACCGAGAGGATTGAAATGAACTAATGCTTGCAAAGCATCTGCATGTCACATAGTATTACTTTTCTTTTCTTTTTTTTTATTGTGGTACCATATATATACAACACAAAATCTATAATTTTAACCATTTTTAAAGGTACAGTTCCTTAGCATTAAGTACATTCACGTTGTGCATTTACTCAATAGATTTCACTTGCTTTTATTTTCTAGGACTTGTAGAGTACTTTATCATTATTTAATAACTGTCAGTTCCTTCCCTGTCTTTCCACCAGCCTTTACAAACTCTAAAATGCTGCAGACATTTCAGTTACTATTCTTTTGTGCAGTGTGAGAGGGAGAATGATGCGGCACCATAAGTGACCTTGGGCAGATGACTTAACTTCTCTCTGCTTCAGTTTCTTCATCTGTAAAATGGGGATTAGAGCAGCACCTACTTAATAGGGTTGTTGGAAAAAATATAACCCGTGGGAAGCACTTAGTATATTTCTAGCTATGTTGAATGCTCAATAAATAGTAGTGACAACTTGTGTTATTTTATTACAGCTGTCGTCCCTGGGAAGAGCATGCTTGCAAGGGTGCAGGGGAATTGCAGGCTGGCTCTGGCTCCAGATGGCTGCTTGCCCTCGGCTCCCTCCCGGCCACCCCGGCAGTGGTGGCTCAGTGGGGAGTGAGCCCTTCGGGAGCCCACAGAGCTTTCTGTTCTATAAAAAGCTTCCAATCAGGCTGCCATAGTGGCCTGGGTATTTTTGTGTCTTTTTTAGCTTCTATTTAGTGTGCAGATTTGGCGTGGGAATGTTTTCTTTTATTTCATGCCTTAAGTAGTTGTTGGGTAACAGCTGTTTTTAAAGATAATCTTCGAGGCACCGAAGTGCTGCTATAAAAACAAATTTCTTGAATTCAAAGAAGTCTTCCTTATTTTATGCGTTGGATTTTATTTCTCTACATGCCTTTGCTCACATTATCGCTTCTGCTAGAATTCTCTTTCTATCCCAACTCCTGCTCTTCTGCTCCTGTCAAAGTCATTTCCATTCTTTTGCTGACACTTCTCTCACGGAGCTTTCCTCGGTTCCCTAAGTCAATGACAATCTTATGGGCTTGGTTTGAGTTTGAGCACTCTGCCTTGGGTGAGTGCTAGTTCTAAGGAAGTCACTGCCCACCTTGGTCGCAGGTTCTGAAAGACTATAAGGTCTCGTTCTATTTACAACCACTTCCTCATGCCATTAAGTAGAAAACCATTGTAAACCTTTCTCTTTGTCAAACCAACATCCAAACATCCTACTTGTTTGGGGCAGATCCGGGTAGGAGGGTCCCACCTCTTGCCACAGATGCAGGATGAGACACAAAGAGATCCGTATTCCCTGACCTCTGGCTGGTGGAAGCCAGGAAAAATCTTGGCTAGGATTAGTATTGCTCATTCCTGCCCAAGCCCGATTTCCAGCTTCCTTTCAGCTTTGTAAGATATCAGAAACACTCCAAAAAATTAATTTTTCTATTTTAGTTAATTAATCTTGGTTTCTGTTGTTTGCAACTGCAATCATTAATTCTTACTAGTATACTAGCGAGAACATCATGGGAACTTCAGGATTTACAGATTCTGTTGATAAACTTTAGTTTGCTGAAATTCCATGTCATGATTATCTGTTGTCTGTACCTCCTGAGAATGCTGGTGTCCCTTCTGGTCCTTGCAGCCTGATTGTCCTTTTCCTAACCACCTGTCTCCACTTAGTCCTTGTAGACTCCGGTCATGGCCACAGGGTGGGCATGTCTGAGCAAAGCATTGCAGCCCTCTGGCTACAGTGATTGGTTCAGGGATGGGCCCATGACCTCATGCAGGCCAATGAGAATCAGTTCCAGAACTCTTGCGGGAACTATGGGAAAAGAGATGTATTTTTTTGCTGGGGCTACTAAGCTGGTAGCATAATGAGGCTGGAGTTCCCAGGGGCCACCATAAGGGAGAGTTGACCTGAGAATTCAGCCACTGCAGAGGAAAGCGAAGCTGAGAGAGGAAGAGAAAGAAACTCCTAATGGCGTTGCTTGAGGACCTGGATTGAATTGTGCCTGAATTGTAATAATAACACCTGACATATATTAAATACTTACTATGTACCAGGCATTGGTGTATATGATTTTCATATTGTATTAGTTTCCTAAGGCTTCCATAGCAAAATTATCACTAACTGGCTGGCTTAAAACAACAGAAATCTATTGTTTCATCATTCTGAAGGCTGGAAGTCCAAATTCAAGGTGTTGGCAGGGTCATATTCTCTGTTATAGACTGAATTGTGTTCCCCCCAAATTCATATGTTAAAATCCTAACTCCCGATGTGACTGTATTTGGAGATAGGGCCTATTAGTAAGTAATTAAGGTTAAATGAGGTCATAAAGGTGAGGCCAGGCCCTGACCTGATAGGATTAGTGTTCTTATGTGGATAGACAGCAGAAGGCACCCCGCCTCCAAACATATGAAGACACAGCCAGAAGGTAGCCACCCATAAGCCAGGAAGAGAGCCCTTACCAGAAACTGACCCTGTCAAACCTTCATCTGGGACTGCCAGCCTCCAGAAGCATGAGAAAATATATTTCTGTTGTTTAAGCTGCTAAGTCTATGGTATTTTTTTTTTTTTAATGACAGCTCAAACAGACTGTAAAGGAAAATAAAAATCTCAGGACACTCCCCCCACCCCCCCTCCAACTCCTTATGCAAAAGGAAAGGTCAAGCCTGGAGGCTGAGTCATGTAACACCCACTTCCAAATGAATAGCTGTTACTAATATTATGCATCGGCCAGATCCCGGTAGAAAGGTAAAAGGCCTCAGGCATCTACGAGGACTGCCCAGACAGGTCATTCCTAAGGAAATTCCTTGTTGGCCTCCCATAAGCAAAGACATGCAAATTGTAACTTTGAGTCTTCAGGCTAAGTGTAGCTCCTAAAAGTAAAGTCTATTCCATTACAAGTTTGTCCTGCCAGGTACAGAACACAGAGACAAGATCAAACGTTCCTCCCCCTACCCAGGGACATCTACATAACTGATGCTTCCTTCACTCCCTTTTTCTCTTCTAACATTTGCCTTATTGTATGTAAAATATAGATTTCCCGGGCCTCACAAGAATGTAATCATTTGTCTCACTGTCTGTCTCCCTTCTTTTTTTTTCTGTATGCCTTCTCTTAAATACTAAAGTTTCCAAATTCTGTTTCAGAAAAATAGTCACAGATTTGTCTGTGGTTTGTGTTTCTCCAAGATATTTCCTCAAACTTTGGCTTAATAAATCTGCATTGATTAAGATCTTTGCCTCAGTCACTTATTTTGTTTTCAAGACTAATACACTTCCTTAAAACCTGTAGGCCTGAGTCCTTCCTGGCTTCTTTCAGCTGCTGGCAGCCCCAGGCATTCCTTGTCTGGCAGTTGCAGCACTTTCATCTCTGCCTGCATCATCACGTGGCATTCTCCCCTTGAATCTGTCTCTGTGAATCTTCTCTTTTCAAAAGGATACCAGTTATATTGGATTAAAGGCTCATTCTACCCCAATATGATCACATCTTAACTAATATAATTGCAAAAATCCTATTTCCAAATAAGATCACAGTCTGGGATACTGGGGGCTAGGACTTTAACATATCTTTTTGGAGTACACAATTCAACCTATAACACATGCATTCACTCACTGAAGTCCCACAACAAAACTATTAATATGAAGTAGATACAGAAGGATTATTATTATCGTACCTTCACCCAGATGAGGGAAGTGAGGCTCAGAGAAATTAAATAATTTGCTCGAGGCTTTACAATGAGTAAGGATTTGAAGACAGATGTGAACTCAGGCAATGGGATGACAAAGCCCCAAGTTTAGCTGCTGTACAAACATGCCTGGATTTAGTCCAGAGACATGATCCAATAATCCAATCGATTCCCTAATTTGTTCAAGCCAGGTTTGAATTGGGTTTCTGTCCTTTGTAATTGTACCTTCCTCTTACCTTTTGCCTCACTCTTTCCTGAGTCTGAGCACTCAGGACTTCACTTAAACCTGCCCCTGGGGGTCTACCCCAGTTTCTAGAATTACTTCTTCTTCTTTCTTCCCCCATCCTCCCTCCAGATCAATACTCTTTGTGCATCAGATGTGAGCTCTCAACTGGGTTGGGAAGAAGCCAAGTGAGTAAATCAATAGAGAGTGAGGTGTGATTTATAGGTTGTAATTTTCCTGGGTTTTTAGATTTTGGAAGCAGGCTGTTAACCCGTTGATTATCAGTCTGGCAGAATTTCAGGTTTGAAGATAAGGAGATGGAGAACTTCGGGCTGACTAGAGGAGAGCTTTGGGGTTGGCTACTTTTTCTGCATTCATTTAACTATTCCAAGCAGATAACATGTGTGGGAGTTTAGTATTCGATTTTCCCTTTTGGGGTACCGTTATTAATCTCTTCTGGAGAGTGGGAAGGTTACTGTAGTTTATTGCCATTTCAGTTCATTCGAGATTTTGTCTTTTTTAGAGTAAAATCTCTTCCCCTTGGAATTCCCTTTGCCCTGCCGTAGCCAACCTCTTAAACCTTACTTATAATTCAAACATGATTCGGCTGCCTCAAACGTAGAGGATTCTTAGCTGACTCCTTTCAGAATGGATTTTTCCCTAATTAGTGTCTATCATTCCAGCAATTAGTATTTTTTTTCAAAGCCAGAGTTAGGTGTTATCTCATTTTTCTGAAGAGAATCTGAGCTCCTGGAGGCAAGAGGTGAGTCTGAGTCATCTTCGCAACTGAAGGTGGTCTGACTCATTGGTTAAACTTTAGCATCAGAGGGACTTGGATTGGAATTTCTACTGTGATATTTATTAATTCTAAGGCCTTAGGAAGATGAATTAACTCAGCATTCTCAGTCATAATGTGGACATTGTACCATGTTGCAGAATTGCTATAAGAATCAAATGATAAATTGATTGTAAGACCCTTAATTCACGTTCAACAATGTCTGCTCGAAAATGACGTTATTTTCTTATTTTTATTTTTACATCTCTCTCAACAGAAAAGAGTACCTAGTACACAGTTTAGTTCTTAGCAAAGATGTTAATTCTATTTGTTTGAATACACAATTTCCAACCAATCAGAGCACTACATTTCTAGGTAACTGCGCCCTAAAGAGGAGAGTTATATGAAGTTCAATTTTCATGAATGGGCCTTTATTTCCCAAAGGCCCTGTGTGGTGAGATCAGGCATATTCTTCTTCCTGGCCTTAATATTGCAGCAGGGCCCATAATGGGCTATCTTAATTTATCTTAAATCCCTTTGCTCTGTGGAATTGCTAATTGCGACTTGAAATTTAGGGAGTTGTTTACTTGTTTCTCTATTCATAGGTCAGAAGCTCCTTTTCGGTCCTGTTTGAATTAACCAAATTAGAGATGAGCAGGCAGTCCCAGCAGTGGCACTGAGAAATCTCATTTCCTGTGGGATTATGAATATTTTATGAGAAGTCAGGAGGAAGAGGAATCTTGGAAAGCCTCCTCCCGACAGGGATGGAGAGTATTTCAAGTTGCCATCTTGGTAGCAGGGAGTACTGACAAGAGGCTTGAGTTTTCTGGCTCTGAAAGCTTACTAGCTACCAAATTTTAATTTGGGGAAATTACTAAATCTGCTGGAGACTTAGTTTCCTTATTTATGTTTTCACTCATTCATTTATTCATTCACTTACCACATTTATTAAGCTCCTATTGTGCACCAGACATTGTTTTAGGCTCCAGAGAGAGGGTAATAAAGGAAACAGACAAAAATCCCTGTCTTTGTCAAGCTCAATGTTTAACAGAACTAAAATATATAACTTGTAGCAATTTTCCTCTGAGCAAGGGGAAGAGGAAATGTTTGTGTAGGAGGATGAATTTTAGATGGGGTGTCCAGGGCAAGCCTCATTGAGAAGTCAACATTAAAGGGCATAACAGTGGAAATGGTGAGAAGCAATGGAATTCTGGATATATGTCGAAGATATAGGTGAAAGAAGAGGATATATCTGAAAGGATTTGCTGACATAGTAGATGTGAGGAAAGAAAGGACTTAAGGATGATTCTAGTATGTTTGACCCGAGCAACGGGAAGGATGGACTCATCATTAAATGTGATGGGAAATGCTGCAGGAGGAGTGGGTTTTAGGGAGGATATCAGGGGATTTGAAATAGATATGTTAAGTCTAAGATGTCTATTAGACACTCAAGTAGAGATGTAGAGTAGGCTGTTGGGTCTATGAATCCGGAATAAATAAAAGAGGTCAAAGCTAGATATATAAATCTGGAAGTCACAGGCATCTGAATGGTATTAATGCATAAAATAGAGGTCTAAAGACTGAGTCTCAGGATTCTCCCTCATTCAGAGGTCAGGAATATACGAATGAACTGAAGTGGAAAATTGGAGAATTCCACTAAAGCGGAAAATTAGAAAATTCCACTACCAGGTTTCCTCCCCTGCAACTTTTCCCCGGCAGCTGCCGCCCTCATAAATCACCTGTACCAATTAGTCTACCAGGCCATGAAGTAGCTTAGGACTCTGCCTCACTAAAGTCAACCCTGTTGTAACCATGCCCCTCCTCCTTAAACAAAGTGTATAAAAGACTGCTATGCTCTTTGTCTGCTGCTCAGAATTTGGGGAGAGCGAAGCCCCTCTGAGTCTTGGTGGCCGACGTGAAGTAAAACCTGTTTTTGCCAAATCTCCGTGTGCCACTCGGTCTATTCCCGGTCAGCTCTGCTGCAACAGAACCACTAAAGAAGGATGAGAGGTCAGAGGAAACAAAATGAGTGTGGAGTCCTGGAGTCCAAGTGAAGAAAGTGTCTAAAGAAAAGAAGAATCATCACCTGTGTTAAGTGCTAATGAAGGTTGAAAGAAGGTCAGGGCCGAGGATTGACCACTGGAATTAGCCACGGAGAGGTCACTGGTGACCTTGATGAAAGCCATCGTCAAAAGCCTGATGGGAGTGAATTTAAGAGAGAAGCGAGAAGAGAATTTAGACATATTGAGTTTAGGCAACTCTTTCAATGAGTTTTGCTGTAAAGAGAAGCAAAGCAATGGACCAGAAAGGACTTTTTTGGGTCCTTGTGTTAATACTGGAGAAAGAACAGCATATATGCATGCTGATAGGAATGATGCAGAAGTTGAAGATGTAAGAAAGAGGGGGAAGATTAGAAAAGCGATGTCTTTGATTAGGCAAGGAGATGGGATTTTGTGTACAATAGAGGGGCTGGCCTTTATAGGAACATGGGTCTAGGACAGATGGGCACAGAATCAGGCAGGTGGGTATATGTGGTGCAGGAAAGTTGTGGGGGGTCCTTTTCAAATATCTCTGTGAAATAGCAAGCAAGTCCATTAGCTGCGAGTGAGGATGAGCCGCAGTGTTAGCGGTTTGAGGAGAGAAGAGACAGGATAAAATAGCAGTCTAGGACAGCGGATAGGCTAAGGAAATACAGTATGGTTGCTGGACAGCAATTAGGCCTCGAGAATAATGAGAGGATAAGGTGAGACCAGACAGTATAGTAGCATTTTTTTTTTCTGTTAGCGGAATGAGTACTACTGCAGAGAAGCCAGTAGAATGGGTTGAATTAGATGATGATTTGGCCAAGGGAAAATGACAAAGCAAGAGAGGAGTAAGGGAGTTGAGGGTGCGGGCAATGGATGACAATGATGACTCACCATGGAATTTAAGCTAAGTAAGGAGGGAACAAGATGTGAGGGGCAGTGGAAAGGTGGTAGGATAAATGGATCGAAGATCCAAGAGCAACCAAAGAATGGCTGACGTTTGGGTTCAGAAGTTGGTGGTTAGAGATGGGAAAGTTTGAATTTGTGGTTATGCAAGGGTTGCAACTATTGTAATGTTAAGGCCTGGGGTAGGACCAGAAAGGAAGATTGGAGGGGGAGAGGAGGTCAAAATATTAAGAAGCCAGAACATGGGCATGGGCAGGATTTTCTGTGGGCATACTGACTTATCAGATGTATGATAGAAGTTGTGTTGGAAATAATGACAGTGATCCGGCAGCTAACACCTTTTGAGAATTGAGAGGTAGTAATTTGACTTCGGATGGGTGAGTTAAGAGACTGCAACAAACAAGGGTAGTGAGAGATAGAGTTTCATGATGTGAGATTCAAAGATTTGATTTTTTTGGTGAAGAAGGAAGAAGAATGATTGCAAAGCATGCTTGAAGTTTCCCAGATGCACCTGTTCCCAGGCTAGGCTTGAGATGAAATCACAGCTACAATTGATTACATCCTGGCATATGCCACAATCCCTTTGTACCCTGTATCATGCCTTTGGCATTCCCTCCACCATTTACTGATCTAGAGACAACAAGTGGTTTTCTTCTGCTGAGATATGTGTCTATTAGGAGGAGAGAGGACAGAAGTTGATGCCAAGTTTCCAGTGTCAGTTTCCTCCAGTTTTGCAAGTCATAGCGCCATGGTGAGGAAATGCTATGTCTACCAACTAAGGAAGATCACAGAAGCCAAGAGAACGTCCATAGGAAGGGCTCTGGTGATAGATTTGGGTTGAAATTTTGCCCACCACCTCCTGGTTGTATCAACTTAGGCAAATTATTTAAACTTTTCAAGCTTTAAAACTGTTTTCTCTCTTGATTAAAGATGTGAAATTCTAAGCTGCTGATTGACAAATGGACTTGTGATTTATGACACTCAATTTACATAATTCTTAGCTGCGTTTAATACATGTTGACTCCTTCAAACTCTCTCTTCTCTTGGCTTCTCTTACTGTACATATTCTGGGTTTTATTACTACATTAGAACTATACTCCACGGCCTAATCATGTTGGAATTCCTTAAGGCTTTGTCTTAAGCCCCTAAGCCTTTTTTTTTTTTTTAAACTTTTTATATATCCTCATCCTACTGGATCTAACTCATGCCATCTATACGCCAATGACCATTAAACACATATCCTTAACATAGAGCTCTCTCTGAGCTCCAGAAACATGTAGCTGCATGAAATCTCTGCCTAGACAGTCCAAAGAGATCTTAGCCACAACTTAACTACAAAAAAATTCATGCATTTTTTCTTCCCCCCTAAACTGGGAGATCTTCAAATGACTGGTGTTTCCAGAAACCAGACATTTCTCTTTCTCATCCTTCACATCCAATCTGTCCTGAAGTCCTGTTAACTCTATTTACTAAATAGATCTCAGGTTCCTTCACTTTGTGCCATTTTCTCCATTGCCATCCCAAGCCATCATTGGCTCTAGCCTGGACCACTGTAATCATTGCAACATAATTTCCCCAGTATCCACCCTATCTTTACCTCTCATCCGTTCTCTACACAAGTAGCAGGACCCGTACTTTGTCCCACTCACTCCTCCTCACATTCCTAGTTAGCCAACCCCAATAGAGTGAAAATCATTAGATGGCTTCTCATGGATGGTCACATGGCCCGTAAGGTGCTGCCCCTAGACTGTATGTCTATTCACCTCAGCTTCATCTTGAACTTCTCTTCCTTTCTATCTCAATATTTCAGCTCCACTCATCAGTTAGCTCCAGGGCTGTACCATTTGCCCGTGCTGACCCTTCTCCTTAGAGGGCTTTTCCATTTTCTAGCCTCCATCCATTTTTCAGGTCTCAACTCAATTTTTTTACTTTAAACGGTAATGGTTTCTTGATCTCCCTTATACAAAATCTCCCCAGACTAGATCAGTGTTTCAATCTTTTGGCACTGTGTCATTTTGTAGCATTTAGAAAAATTCACAATATTTATTTTGGCAATTATTTCATTAATGCCTATACTCTGAGACTTAGGGCTCTTAGATTAGGCAACAGGGGACGCTTTCACCATCTGCACTTTCTGTGTCTTTGCTTCCTCATTTTGTGTGTAGTTTAGGGCTGTTTTTTTCTTTTTCTTTTTCTGGAGACTCGATGAAAGAGAATAACCACAACAGGACACCTCTTAGAGTTGGGCAGGTGCATTCCACACAAAGTGCTCTGCTGAGGGTGTGAATGGTACTAAAATCCAGCTTGTGCTCTGCTGGCAGGGCTGCACGCCCTGACACAGGCTGTGTCTGTCCCGGGGAAGAGATGCCTATTTCTAATTCTCAAGGGGGCAAAGGTAGGCTTGAATCACCACCTTTCCTGATAGCCCCTCCCCACATTTAATGTGTGTGTGCACATGTGTGACACTGTCTCTAACACTACTTTTGAGAATTCTGATCAAATAACCTGATTTCTCATTCTACCAGCAGTGATCTGACCTTTTCAGAATTTCAGGAGCACTATCCTGCTGGAAAATTCTCACATATTCTGTGTTTGGTCTCTTTGTTTCCTCTTTCCCTTTCTGTTTCCCTCTCTCCCTCTCTGGCTTTCAATACATGGCACATTATCACTATTGGGTATGCATGGTCTTGCCTTCTCTCTCTTTAAATTTCAATTATGACTTAAAATCCTAATTCTCCACTCCCATTCAGTTTATTTTTGCAGGTGTTTTTGCAAAATGTAGGTTGTCATTTTGTGCGTAAGCCTGTATGTTACAGAAATTGTACAGTGTTAAAACTTTTGTCTTATTTATTTATTTCACTCGGCACAATGCTTCTATATCAGCATAAGGTGCAATTTAAATGTTCCCCTCTTTGTGAAGTCTTCCCTGGTTCTTCCACTGTCAGACTCCCTCTTCTGGGCTCCCGTGGCATTTGTTCATTCTTCTGTTACCGTGATTATGGTCTCATTGCACAATAAAAAAATCTATTTATGTATTTATTTTGAGACTGACATATACACATTTATATAATTCTAGCACCTAACGTAGATTTTGGAACGTATATTCTCAATAAATATATGTCAAATGAATGAATAATAATGATAATAGTCAACATCTATTGAGCGTGAACTATGTGTCAGATACTATTCTAAGTATTCTATGTCTACTGAACTGAATTAATTTTCACAACAACCCTGTGAAGTTGGGACTATTATTATCATTGTCATTTTACAGAGAGAGAAACTAAAACATGGAATGTTCAAATAGATTAAAGTTCACGTAACTTGTAAAATTCAAGCCATGCAGTTAAAAAACAGAGGAGCTGGGATTCTAACCCAGGCAGTCCAGCTCCAGGGTCCAGGGTCTTAACTGCTCTATGCAGCAGCCCTTGAATAAAGAATGGACTGAGCCTAAGACTCTTGGCTCTTAGTCCAGTGTGCTTTCCACGCCACAATGCGAGCTCAATGTCTATTAATTCTTTGCGTTAGCAGGTGCCTGTCAGGTGTTGCCTGCCACCTGTGCTGTTGTCTCACTCATCACATGAGGACTTGTAGGTCGATGTCATTATCCCAGTTTTTATAGATGAGGTGACTCGGCCTCTGAGGAATGTGGCAAATTTCCTGCCATCTTGCAATTTGTTAGTGGCAGAGCCAAAATTTGAACCTGGGTCTGGCTGACTTTACTATTTTCTGTCTGTCATACCATGCAGTCACCAGAGAGGGCACCTTGGGTCTGAGATTCTTGCAACCCTGATTCCTTAAATTTTGGGGGAACTGATGGGCATTTGGTGGAAAGATAGGAGTCCCTTTGGTGTTGATGAAGTCCTGGGAATGTTATTCCATGATTTGTGACTTCCTTCATGATCTTGCGATTGAGGACTTAGATTCTCTTTTCCAGAACTTGAGTCTCTATCCTCACCCACTCCTTCCAGAAGTCTATGTGTACCCTAAAACCAAATAAACATGGCATGAAGAATTCTAGCGTCAGGAAGGAGAGGCAGGTTTTTGGGATGGTTGGAGGGTAGAGAGTGGAGGTTCTTGGGGAACGTTGGCATCTGCTTCGTAGATTTGTAGATTGCTGCATCACTTGATTTTTCTTTTATTATGTTGAACATATATTTCATTTAACATTACAAATCAATAGCATTTAATAACAATAGAAGAATAACTATTATCCAATTTCAGAATTTGAAAGGACTTTAGGGATCATCTTGCACTCAGAGACCAAATATGTAGTGAATTTCCAGCCGTCCTCCGCTCCTTCACTGTGGTGGGTGCTGATTATTTTTTGTTTCTCTGATGGCAACACCCTGATTTCTCGCTCAAAAACAATCTCTTCCTACAGCCCCAGCCCAGGTGCATTGGGCAGAGCAGACTTTGGCCTCCCCCCAGGGTGGGTGTTGAGCCCACTTCACGGATTGGGCCGTCATTCTTTCCGGGACACGGGGATTGATTTAGGGATGGGTGTGTTACCTGAGCTTATCCAATCAGGACCAGCAAAGAGGGAGTTTCCTTTAGTGCTTGAGTAACCACATACAAAATAATCTTTTCCCATGCAACGTGGAGCAGAGAGGATTCAAACCTGGTGCCTAAAGGGGCTATCACATAGAAATAGTATATCGAATGTCAATCATTGCCCGAAATCAACTCTATTCCCGGACATTTCATTTCCATAAGCCGCTGAAATGTGATCTCTGTGACGGCCGGGACTTCATTTCTGTTGTGACCTCGGTGCTTATAACAATGTTCAGCACATAGTAGAGGTTCAGTAAACACTTGCTGAATAAATGGCAATGAATTCCCCAACTTCCCGTACTTTCTTTCTGTGTCCTGACCAAAATCGCAGAGTGCCTTGACTGCTCTGTGACACAGCCAGCTGCAGGTTTTTCCCAGCAGGCTTGAACCCAAACGGGGACCTCGAACAATTCCAGGCTCTGACATAGGTGTCTAGGCTGTTGCCCAAAACAATGAAAAAAACTGACCCTCAACCAAATTCCTTAAGCCCTCATGTAAACATACCTCGACCCCCCTGCTGCAGATACACACAGGTAGAACACCCCCTTTCTCTTGCTGTCACAGGATGGCTGCAGCATTCTGTAAGTTATGTTCCCCTAACTATAGGTTATGGTCAGCTACGAGCTGATCACCCTGGTGTTCAGTGCATCTTTCTTTGGAATCCCAACCAGCCCCATCTCAAGACAGTTTGGGGCACCTCCTTGTGGGAACTCCCCTGCCTCACTTTCAGCGCAATTCCAGACTCAGCTTCTATTGGATGAAACATCCCTTTCCCCATAAGCTAATTTGTGTGGTGTTTTCTGTTGTTTGCAATCGGAGGAGTCCTAATGGATAAATATCCATGGTAGATATTATTAATCAATGATGACACTCTTTGTAGCTGAACCTAGGTGCAGATTTAGAATCCTTTTCAATATGATGCTCCACGCAGACATTGTCAATCATTAGAGTTAGCAGGCAAAATGGAACTCATCTAGAATCTATATCAGTTTTCTATTACTATGTAAAAAATAAACACAAATTTAGCAGCTTCTAACAACATAAATTTATTTATTATCTCACTGTTTCCAAAGGTCAGAGGTCTGGGCATGGCTTAATTGGGACCTCTGCTCAAGGTGCCACAAGATTTCAATGCAGGTATTGGCAGGACCTTGTTTCTTTCTGGAACTTGGATCCTTTTTCAAGCTCATGCAGTTGTTGACAGAATTCGCTTCTTCGTAGTTGTAAGAGTGAAGCCCTTGTTATTTTGCTGTCTGTCAGGTGGGTGTCATTCTCAGCGCCAGAGGCCACTCACAGATCCTTGTCACTTGGCTGTCTCTTGGCCGCTCACACCTCCCAGGCCTGCAGGCTCACCTCTCTCTTCAGGAAGGATCTGTCCCTCTTTTAAGGGCTTTCATCTGATTGAGTCAGATAATCTCCCTTTTAATTAAAAAATCAACTAATTTGGGACTTTAATGACATCTGCAAAAATCTCTTCACTTTTATAACATAATAACTTCATAATGGAAGCAAAATCTCATCATACACATGGGTCCAACCCACACTCATTACACAGGGTGTGTACACCCGAGGGCAGGAGTCTTGGGAGACCATCCTAGGATGCCACCTATGGCAGCATCCTTGGCATAATCCAGATTCTCTGTTGTGCAGATGAGAAAATTGAGGGTAAGAGAATAACAGTAACTTGTCCAAGCACAGGCAGTGTCCAGTGACAGAGCTGGAATCAACACTCTAGGTCCTCGGTCTCCTACTCCGGTACTATTTGAGGTCTTTGAGCACAGAGCTATTTCTGAACCTTTCTTTCAAGGCTGTGCAGACTCATTTGAATTTGTGGGAATCATCTCGTGTTGTAGTTATCTTTGTGTCTTTTCCTTTTCTACAACTCCCACTGCATCTAGCAGATAGATGCAAAATAAATGATCTTAGTGTTGATTTGACTGAGAAAACGCATTGGTTAATTTTTAAGAATTTGAAGGTTGAAGTGAATTGACCTAATGTCAAACCAAGCCAATGAGCAATTCAGGCACAGAAGGAAGCCTTGCAGGGCTTGGATGAAATATTAATAGAGTCACTGTTGGTGACAATAGCATTTCTTCTTCCAGCAGCAGCTGTGACCTTTAAGAGTTAAGCATCACCATGGGGACCCTCCTAAAGGGCTGGGCCCCCTGATTTTCAGCAAGAGAAGCCACTTGCCAGTGATGGTCATGCTGGGGCTTCTGGAAGAACATGATGAATAGGTGAAAAGGACATTACAAATGTCAGCGAAGGCCCCCAAATGGTTCTCTTGGGAGTTTCTGGATTCATAACAAGCTTTACTTCCCAACTGACTTAGGACATTTGAATAGACTTGAACAGATTTTGTTCCTCTTCTCATAGTTCAATCCTATTATTATGAAATATGCATTTACCTGAATTAATGGTAGAATCATGTAGATTCATGTAGATTCAGCAAGTAGAATCATGAAGTTGCTAAAGATATAAAAATATTAAAACATATTTTATCACAACTTCCTAGGGGACTATATTTTAAAGGAAAAAACTTTTCTGAAATTTGGATATCTATCCAATTTCTTGGAAAAGAGTCAAGTTCCTTGCAATCACCAAATTCTGGGCTTAATTCTCTAAATCAGCATATTGCCTAAAAAACAGTGAATTGTTGAAGAATAACAAAGGCCAAAAAGTGGTCCATGGTGTGAGGGACAGATATACAGAGCAGGAAGGAACAGGTCCTTCCAAAAAAACGTAGGAGTGGATGATAAAATGCATTTTTGATTGGTTATTCTAATAGTTATCTATTATTGTCTAATAAATGACCCAAAACTAAATGGCTTCAAATAAGGAACATTTATTATTTTTCTGTGGGTTAAGAATTCAAATGTGGCTTAGCCAAGTGCTACTAGCTCCGGGTCTCTCATGGGCTGCCCTCTGCGTGTTAGCCAGGGTTGTGGATGCATCTGAAGACCCTGCTAGAGGAGGATCTTCTTTTAAGCTCACTCATGTGGCTCTTGGGCTCTTGGTAGGATTTTTAAAAAATTGTTGGTTGTGAACATCAATTCCTTGCCACATGGGCATAGGGTAACTCCCACAAGGCAACTCGGGGTTATGGGGAGAAGAGAGAGAAAGAATGAAAGTCAGAGTCTTTTTGTATCTTAATCCTACTAATCTTGAGAGTGACATCCCATTACTTTGCAGTATTCTATTCATGATAAGGGAGTCACTAAGCCCTTCCCACACACAAGGGGCCATCAGGAGAGGATTACACAGGCCACGCACACTGGGAGGTGGGGATCTCTGGGGACCATCTCAGAAGTTGCCTACCATAGGTACAGAAAGAAATAGAAAAATCCAAGTTGAGCTTGGACATTATCATAGTGTTTTATCATTTGGGAAGGTATTAACCAGGCCCACTTCTCAACAAGGTCCAGAATGAGGCTTAGAGTCATGTGGTATCCAAGCCCCTACGTGAACATGCAGGGTTTGAGTGTAGGCTTCCTTAGCTGTGTATTAACACTTTCTGATCATTGTCCTGGTGGAGATACAGGGGGGCACTGCAGAAGCTCAGAGATGACCTGTATCATTTCCAACAGGGAGATCAGGAAAGACTCCCTAGAGGGGACAACATTTGAAATGGGATTTGAAAGAAAGAGAGGATGGTAGAGACATCAGAGGAGGGAGGGGAGGAAAGGACATTTCACAGGGAGGGACAGTGTGGATAGAGGCCCAGAGGTGGGGAAGGCCACAGCCTGTCTTGAGGAGGCCATGCTGAAGGTCAACCCTGAAGGTCAAAGAGATATTGTACAACTGACTTGGGATGTGAGTTCCTGCCATATGCCCTCCACGATTTCTTCATGCTCTTTCCAAGTCACATCAGACAATGTGTCATTGTGGAAGCATTATCTGGTAATTCTACACAGTTCAGCATCCCCATGCTTGCTTCAGGCAAATGGCTTTAGAGCCAACTCAGAATTTTCAATATATTTGAATTTTCAATATATTTGTTGCCCGATACATTATATGACTACTGAAGTCTGAGAGGTTGGCTTCTTTAAGTACGTTTTTTTCCTTATTATTCCAGTGCTCACAGTATTTGAAAGCACCCAAGTCCCTGAGATGTTTTTGGAGAGGCCTCATGGCCTACTTGATGAAAAGAAAAGTACCTAAATTTCAATCGTTGTAATACATCTGAAGTGTTAAAGTAGGAGTTCTAGAAGGCTTCTGTCAAAATGGAAATAACCATCTCAGGATGAAGGTCCCTTTATCACTCAGTTGGGAGAGGTTGGGACAGTCAATGGCTGATTGGTGTTAGGGGCTGGAGCATAATCCAGAGAAGGTAGGGCTAGCTGAGGCACCATGGTGTGGGGGTGCTTGGTTATTAGGGGATCCAAGGAAGAGGGAGAAGGATGCCAACAGCAGAGGCCAGAACAAGAATCATACAAGGTCACAGCTGGAAGAGCCTAAGAGTTTAAGATTACCACTTTTATTTTCTGGCAAGGAATCTCTATGGAGAACTGAGTATATGGCATGATAGGTCAGTGGTGTAGTTGGAGTTGGAACCCAGGGCCCCTGAAGACAAAATTGAGTGACGAGCCCCATTGTGTTAGCAACAGAATCAAGAGTCGTGCACAAGTCTAAGTGACCTACCCAGATACTCCTTCTCAGGTCAGCCTCTCTCTGCACAAGCCCTTTGTCCCATACATCTGCTTAGCCAATCTTGATCTACCTTACATTAAAACAATGGCCATGGGAATCTCTCTTTCCCCAAATAAGTGGACATCCACCATTTGTAGTTCAACATGCAATCTCTCTCCTTCTGGTAACAGTGCCCTGAATTTCCCCTAGGAAACTCACTCTGCCCACTCGGCTTTGAGGTTGGGTAGGATTGGCCCCATCTCCAGATTTAGGGGCATGTGCTGATTGTCACTACCCTCTGTCATTGTTTCAGAGAGGGGCACACGACCCAAGCAGGATCAATGAACCCTGAAGAGGTATTTTCTGGGACTTCTGGAAAGAAAGGCTTTCTCTCCTTCACTTGGATTTGGCCGCGTGGCTTGGAGCTGCTTCAGACATTTACTGGCAGGAGCGGTACCATCCTGAGGCTGGGAATGACACATGCAGGAGGCTGGGCTGGGACATGCAAAGAAACTCAGCCCGGATGTTATCATTTGAACCTCTGGATCTAACTACGACTGAAGCCAGTTTCGATCCTTGGAGAGTTTGGCTACTTGAGCCAATAACCTACAGCGATCCTGTTGAAACAGAAGCCAGATCATGTTACTTATCTGCTCAAAATCCTGCAATAACTCCTTACAGGGTCTGAGAAAAACCAGTGCCCGTGACTTGCAGGGCCCTGCGTGCTCTGACCTGCAATTAACTCCCTCCCCACCCACGCCCATTCCCTCATCCCACTCTGGCCACACAGGGAATTCTCGGTGTTTCTAAAACAAGCAAGAAATGCTCCTGCCTTGGGTTATCTTTCCTACTATTTCCTCTGCCTGAAACCCTTTCCTTACCTCCTTCCAGTCTTTGCTCAAGTGTCATCTTTTCAATGAGGTTTACCCTGTAGAGAGGTTTAATCTTGCAACCCACACCACCCTCCTTCCCCAAACTTCTGATTCCTTCTACTCTTACTCTACTTTTTGTTTTCTTTCTTTAATATAGCACAGACACCTTAAACAGACTATATATTTTATTTATTTATTGCCTTTCATGTTTCATAGCTATCTTTCTCTGCTAGATTATAACTTACAAAGGACAGGAATTTTTGTCTGTTTGGTTCCTTGCGTCTTCCAAGTACCTAGAACAGTGCCTGGCGCTTAATTATTTGTTGAATGAATGAATGAATAAATAATTGGGACTGATGGCTAAGATGCTGTATTAGTCAGGGTTCTCCAGAGAAACAGAACCAATAAGATATATGCAGAAACACAGAAAGAGAATTACAGTGAGGGATTTGGTTCATGGGATTTGGAGGCTAAGAAGTCCTGTGATCTTTCATCTGCAGCTTGGAGGCTCAGGAACCTGGTGTAGTTCCAGGCCACATGGGAAGGCCCAAGAACCAGGAGCACCTGTGACCACGGGCAGGAGAAGAAAGATGGCCCAGCTCGAGAAGAGAGAAGAAATTCACACTTCTGCTGCCTTTTTATTCTATTATGTCCTTACTGGGTAGTGTGATGTCCACACTGCCTGCTGAGTGAGGATGACCTTTGCTCAATCCACCAATTCAAATGCTAACTTCTTCTGGAAGCACTATCACAGTCACACCCAGAAATAATGTTTTATGTGATATATGAGCATCCCTTAGCAGAGGCAAAGTGATACAGAAAATTAACCATTACAGAGACAGTGGAAGTACACAGCACTGCACAGAGCTGCTGACAGCTCGTCTGAGATCTCATTGGTCCAGGTCGGACTTCACAGGTGCTAAAAGGGCTGCTCCTCACTCAGATCTGTGTCTGCTTCCCTGCTGAGCCAAAGAGCTCCCCATCTCTGGAAATAGACCACGTATTGCTAGCCTCAGCTGATTGGGATTCCTAGAGAGAGAACAAATTTGTTCTTTTCCTACCCCACCTAAGGGAAACTTTATTTCCTCTCATTTTAGGTGTTTGACAAGAGGGTTTTCCATTCCCTCCTGGAGAAACCCTACCAGTCACCCCAGGGTGTTGCTGACTTTCGAGGCTCCAAGAAAATAATCACAGTGGCCCAAATCACACATTTCTCAAATTTGGGATTGTTAATTTTAAAGAAGACCACAGGTGGGAGGCTGAAAATCGAGAGCAGATTGTGTTGTGTCAAATCCAGTTCCTTAGCTGAATCCGCCTCCTTCGCGAGACGGTAAAGGAAAACAAAAACCCTCAGGCTGCAAATGCGTCTTGAGAAAATTCCTGGAAAAAACACACATATATACATCTTTCAGTAGCAAAATAATTTATAGTCATACAGTTGGAGCGAAAAAACTTTCTCTAAGGAAACATATTTGTGAACACAATTCTGCTAAAGATTTAGCTGGTTTACTTTATTAAACAGTTTAGTTAACCTCTCTGTGGCTTCAGATGTAGATTCAACTACTATGGCAAAGCCACACCTGAGCACTGTGGCTCAAAGAGCATAGAAAGTTACTCCTGTCTCTGATCACAGGCTGTCAAGGGTCCACTGTGTTGGTGAAGGAGCCTTCTACCTTGTTGTTTTGCCATCCTCATGCATGACTTTAGTCTTGCAGTCTAAGATGGCTCTCCATGCTATACTGGTTTCATGGCACGTTTGACAATATTTTACCAAAGCATCCTCCTAACAATCATTTTTGATAGGTTATTAAAGTCCCCATGTTACAGATGAGGACATGAAAGTCCTATAAGATTTAGAGTAGGGACTGGTTGAAAAGAGGTCCAAACCCAGGTTTGGGTCTGGGGCCTGTTCTGCAGTGTAGACAGTGGTTTAGCTGCATTAGTCAGACTGGCTATCTGCCTCTGTAAGTTGTTACAAAAACTTAGACCCCTGCAGCTACTGAGTCTGGCTCAGTTGGAGAATTTCACAAGTTAAAAGGGTAGATAAAAATGTTCTCCTAATGAGTTAATCATTACGCACTTACTCAGCTGCTGCAGACAGAAGAGGCTTGGGATCCTTTTTAAAATGGATTCACTTTAGCCTTTTGAATCTCTTCTCCTGGCACCCAAGAGTCTTCATAATGGATACTTCCAGGAATTAAACTCTGACTTCCTTTTACCTTCCTTACAAAAGGCCTTTATGCCCTATTTTTGAACATCCCTTTTGTTATTCTGCTTTTGACATCTTCAGCTATGTTCTGGACTGGTTGAACCAGTAATGCTAGATTGTAAGCTCTGCAGAGGAGGAAGTCACATCTATCTTGCTCAATTTTGTGTCCCCGCTAGCCCAGGATCTGGCACAGAACATTCGTCCCAAAAACATTTATTGAAGAAGAAGTTAATTTTTGAAAATTGAGTAGGGAATGTCACGTAATATTTCTGTAATATAATTATAAACACTAGACTTGAAAGAGAATATTGAGAAACAGAGATGCAATGGGATATAGTGGAAAGAAAATAAAATAAACAGCAGCAACAACAACACATAAACCTGAATGCCCATCTTAGCTTGCGATTCCGTGTCTGAGGGATCTTGGCAAGGCCATTTGGCCACTCTGAGTACCATTTTACTTATCTGTAAAAGGGGCCAACAACACAGAATGGATTCATATAGTTGCTGTGAGGGTCAGATAAGATAATGTATATAAAAGCACTTTGCATGTTTTTGGGCATTCTACATATCCCTGGTGCAGAAATTGAGAAAAAAATTAGTTATTTTAACGTGAATTGAAGGAGAGTCATATGATTTGGAAACTGGCCAAGTAGAGGGTCCTTCATCAGTTACTTGGTTCTCATTTATTGGGAGATCTTGAGGTTGTACCTTGTATATTCACTAGTTGATACAAGAGCATGCATCTCTGAAACTCTCCCATGTTTTGTTGGGCTGGCCACGGTGTCTCTCCTACTGATGACTGGAGTTGCAGGAGGCAATGGTGGTAGGGAGGTGAGGTCACAATATACTCTGGGCTTCCTGACTGTAGGATCCTGGTGTAAACGGGCATGCAGAGCAAGCACAGAGTTGGGGTCTGTGACCCCCAGGGCTGCTGGCTGCTGGAAAATGTGAAATAAATATGGTTAAAGTAGCTACTTGAGTTTCTCTGAGCCAGGGCATGATCTTCTTTCACCAGTCACTTACTTCTTGGGAAACAGGTGGCCGTAGGACACCCAAACTCATGGAAGGTAGCTAGGACCATGCCTTGTGGCTTATAAAGAGCTTTGGAACTATCTGGGGAGAAGGGATCTTAGAAAAAGAGAAAGATCATGAGTCCTATTTCTGAAGTCCTAAATTTAATTCTGAAAAAGTAATTCTCAAGGTCTGAAGACTAAATGGGAGAGCCATAAAAGGTTTTAGTAACTCAGAAAGGGCAGAGGACATGATGGATAATTCTGGGGCTTCATATAATCTTGGAATTCTGCGACACAGGGACAGGAATGTGGTGCCATGTAGTTGAGTAGATAAGATCACAAGCTTTGGAGGCTAACATGCCTGGATTCAAATATAGGCTTCACTTCTCACTCCCAGTGCAATCCTAGGTGTCTCTGAAGCTCAGTTTTTCTATCTGTAAAATGGGGATAAATGTTAGCTTTTGGTTATTCAGTACCTACTATGTGTCAGAGTCTGTGCTATGCTCTTTACTTATATATCAAATTTAACTGAAAGCATCAACCTCATACAGTGGTTGTGAAGATGTGAACTAATATGCTTGTAAAGTACCTATTTCGGGCACATAGTAAATGCTTAATAAATGTTTGCCAACATTACCACCATTATTGGCTGTTATTATGAAGTTTTGGATTTCAGGTTTTCTGTCATTGGAGGCTATGGCTACACTTGAAACTGAGGTTTTTTATAAGAACAGTCTCTTGCCTATTTATAATCTTCCTTATATTTGAGTCATATCCCCGAGAATTTATGGGAGCTCAGTTCTCTCTGGTTCTTCATCCCTGACGCGTTAACCAGAGCATACTACTTTCTGAAGAGTGTGAGAGGCATCCAGGCCAGGAGAAAATGCAATCCAATAACTCTGGAATGTCACAACAGCTCCAAATCTCCACCTAAGATTCATCCACCAAGAGAGGAAGAAGGAATAAAGGATTGATCTGGGTTTGCCTTAGGTTTAGATGTTTATAAGATTCTTAAGAGTTCTGAAGAGTTGAAAATGTTTACTATAGACGGCGTGATGGACTGAATTGGGTTATGTTAAATTCCTAACTCCTGGTACCTCAGGAGATGGCCTTATTTGGCGGTAAGGTCTTTATAGGGGTAATCAAGCTAAGTAAGGTAATTAAGGTTAGCCTTCATCCAATACGACTGATGTCGCTATAAAAAGGGAAATTTGAAGACTGACATGTATACAGAGAAAACACCACATGAAAATGAAGATGAACATCTATAGGCCAAGGAGAGAGTCCTGACACAAATTCTTTCCTCACAGCCCTCAGAGAGAGCTTACCTGCCAACACCTTGATTTTAGACTTCTAGCTTCCACAACTGTGAGACAATAAATTTCTTTGGTTTAAGCCACCTGGTTTGGGTGCTTTGTGATGGCAGGGTTGGTGTGGTCAGGGTTGGGTGATGGGTAGAAATGACTGATCATTCCTGGAACTGAAGTTCCAAATCTGGAATTCGCTTCCACTCTTTGGGTAAACAGGAGCTGAGATTCCAGAAAATGTTTACAAGGCTTCACTTCCCTTAGGCAGGAGAGAACGCTGACTCATATTAAAGTTAGTAAATAATAGCAGTAATAGATGTTTTCAAGGACTAGGAATTCACAAAAATAGGTAAATTGTGTGAAATGGCCAGCCTGAGTTATCAGATACTGTTTTTTCCCCTGATTTATTTATTTTTAAATTAACAGATAAAAGTATATGTATTTATCATGTGCAAGGTGATGTTTTGGAGTATATAACACTGTAGAATGGTTAAATCTAGTTAGTTAACTTATGTATTGCCTCACATAATTATCATTTTGTGGTGAGAACACTTATCCACTCTCTTAGCATTTTTCAAGAATACAGTGTGTCTTTAACTTTAGTCACAATAGATCTCTTGAAATTTTCCTCCTATGTAACTATAAGTTTGTATCTTTTGACCAACGTCTCTTCAACTCCCTCCCCTCTAACCACTTCAGTTTCTGGTAATCACTGTTCTACCCTCTATTTCTATGAGATCAACTTTTTTAGATTCCACAGTGAGATCACACAGTGTTTGTCTTTCTGTGCCCGGCTTATTTCATCTAACATAATGAAATGATCATATGGTTTTTGTTCTTCATTCTGTTAATGTGATGCCTCATGTTTATCAATTTGCATATGTTGAGCCATCCTATTTATCCCTGAGATGAATCCCATTTGATTATGAGGAATGATCTTTTTAATGTGCTGTTGAATTTGGTTTGGTGGTATTTTGTTGAGGATTTTTGTGTCTATATTTGTCAGGGATATTGGCTTGTGATTTTCTTTTTTTGTTGTGTCCTTGTCTGGTTTTGGTTTCAGGGTAATGCTGGCTTTATAGAATGAGTTTGGAAGTATTTCCTTTTCTTTAATAATTTGGAAAAGTTTGAGAAGAATTGATATTAGTTCTTTAATTAGTTCTTAAATGTTGGGTAGAATTCAGCAGTGATGCCATCTGGTCCTGGGCTTTTTTGGGGGGGAGTCACTATTTATTACTGATTCAATCTCCTTACTCATTATTGATCCATTCAGATTTTCTATTTTTTCATAATTCAACCTTGGTAAGTTGTAGATGTCAAGCAATTTTTACATTTCTTATAGTTTATCTAATTTTTTGACATATAATTGTTCATAGCAATCTCTTATTGCCCTTTATATTTACATGGTATCAGTTGTAATGCCCTCTTTTTTATTACTCATTTTGTTTGAGTCTTCTTTATTTTTTGCACATATGATTATGTATAGTGTAAAAACCTATATATTGGTGAAAATATATACATACATATATATGTATACATATATTTACATTTAGTACATATATACTAGTGTAAATAAACACACATAAATATACATATATAGTTAAGGCAACATTTATCATTAATGATAGTAGATATAAATGTGCATTTTTTTTTTTTTTTTACTTTTTCTTGTTTATTTCCCTGGCTAGAATTCTCTGTATGATATTGAGTAAAAGTGGTATGAATAGACTTTTTTGCTTTGTTTCTGATCTTAAGGGGGAAGTACATCAGAATATAATTAGCTCTCATTTATTTTATGCCCTTCATCAGGTCGAGGAAGTTCCCTTTTATGCCCAATTTGCTGAAATCTAAGAGCCTGTATTTTTAAAATTTTAAAATATTAAGGGGGTACAAATGTTTTAGGTTACATGGATTGCTTTTGTAATGCTTGAGTCCTGGCTATAGGAGTGTCCATCTCTGAAATAGCATTCACTGAGTTCATTAGATAGGTTTTGCCTCTCTCCTCCTGCCCCCTCCCCACTGGTTGATTTCCACTGAGTTTCACTTCCCATTGTGCACATGTGTGCTCATCGGTTAGTTCTAGTTTAATAGAGTACACGTTTTTTTTTTTTTTTTTTTACATTCTTGAGATACTTCACTTAGGAGAATGATCTCCAGTTCCATCCAGATTGTTGCAAAAAGTATTAATTCATCTTTTTTTATGGCTGAGTAAAAATGGTCTACATATATCACATTTTGTTAATCCACTCATGAATTGTTGGACACTTGGATTGATTGTGGATCTTTGCAATTGTGAATTGTGCTGCAGTAAACATTCGAGTGCAGGTGACTTTTTGATGAAAAGTCTTCTTTTTCTTTGGGTAAATACCCAATAGTGGAATTGCTGGATCAAGTGTTAAGTCTACCTTTGGTTCTTTGAGGCATCTCTGTACTGTTTTCCATAGAGGTTGTACTAGTTTGCAGTCCCAACAACAGTGTTCAAGCATTCCTTTCTTTCTGCATAAACAAGAGCATCTATTGTTTTTGGACTTTTTAATAAGAGCCATTCTAACTGGGGTGATACCTCACTGTGGTTTTAATTGCATTTCCCTGATGATTAGTGATGTTGAGCATTTTTTCATATGTTTATTGGCCATTTGTCTTTCTTCTTCTGAGAAGTTTCTGTTAATGTCTTTTGTCCACTTTTAATAGGGTTGTTTGTTTTTTTTTCTTGCTGATTTACTTGAGTTCTTTGTAAATTTTGGTTATTAGCCCTTTATTGGATGTGTAGCTTGTGAGAATTTTCTCCCATGCTGTAGATTGCCTATTTGCTCTGTTGATTGTTTCCTTAGCTGTGCAGAAGCTAATTTATTCATTTTTGTTGTTTCCATGATTGTCATTGGGGTTTTAGTCATACATTCTTTGCCTTAGCAGATATCCAGAGGAGTCTTTCCTACATTTTCCTTCTGTCTTCCCCATCACAGTTAAATGGCACCACCATTCATATAATCAATCAGAGCAAGAATCGAGGGGTCAAACTCCAATTCTCCCTTGCTTTCACTTCCTAAATTCAATCTAAAAGCAAATCCTGTAAACTGTACCTTCTCAAAGTTGTGCAGTTAAGTACCATTCTCTCCTTTTCCCTCATACTACCCTAGTTCAAGACACTGGTATCTCTCAATTGGAGGAACTGCATGAGCCTTGTACATAGTCCCTGACTTCCTTTCTTTTCTTATAATCTATACTCCAGTCAGCAGCAAGAACGATCTGTCTAATGCAACGATCTGTCTAATGTCACATCCCCCACTGATCCTACAATGTCTACCATATTTATAATTACATGCAAACTCCTCACCAAAACCCCAAAGACTCCGTATCACAAGGCCTTTGCCTGGGTCTCTGATCCAACATGTAAAATGTTCCCCTTCAGTCTCTCTAGCCTGTTTTTTTTTTTATTATTATTTTTGCACTTGGAAAACATAAGCCAAGGTCATTCCAGCCTCCACTGTAAAGATTTTGCACCGTCTTTTTCCTCAATTGCGTTTGCTTTTCCCACAGGGCCATCTGGATAAGAAGGCTCCTTCTTTTGGCTAAGGTTGTGCTTCCTCTCATTCACTATCATTCCTCTGTATTTTATTTTCTTTATAGCAGTTACCCCTGTAAGAAATTGTATTTCTTATTGATGGGTTTCCTTGTTTTTGCGGTTTCTCCACACACACTAGAATGCAAATTCTATGAATTGGAGCCATATATCCCTGTTGCCTGTGTGTTCCCAATGCCTACAGTAGGGCTGAGCACATAACAGGTGTTAATAACATCTGTCGTAATTACCTAGAACACTGTTGATTTAACATGGAAAATTTAATAATCACTAAATTTATGGTTTTTCTCAAGAAGACTGAAGATTTCTCCATTTGGGTTCTTATTTCTCCATTTGGGTTCTTATCAAACTTGGAGTCTGGCTTAGCCTGACACAAGGGTGTGGAGAAAATTGAACCCTTGTACAATGTTGGTGGGAATGTAGATTGGCATAGCCATTATGGAAATGGTATGGAGATTTCTAAAAAAGTTAAAAATAAAACTCCCATATGATCCAGCAACCCCATTTCTGGATATAAATTCAAAGGAAATTAAATCATCATCTTAAAGAGATATTGTATCTTCATGTTTATTGCACCATTATTCAAAATAGCTAAGATATGGAAACAATGTTTGTGTCTATCAATGGATGAATGGTTAAAGACAATTAACAGGTGGTATTACTAATAACCTATCTAACAGAGAAAAATAAACTATCAAACGAAGTAATAAAAATAAACTTACAAGACAACAACCCCCCCTTTTTAAATTTAATTAAACACCTATGGCCTAACTCTTTATTTCTAAGTGTTGTTTTTCAGCCTTGAAGAGCCTTAAGCAGACAGTAGGGGTGTGAACTCCCCGCTCCAACTCTACCTCAGTTCCTGCCCAAAACCGAATTCCAAGGACTCAGATAAGCCAAAAAGAGCACCTGCAACAACTTTGCCACTGCTTCTGTTACCAGTCTGTTAAGGCAGAAAAAAAAAGAAAACAAAAGCCATTTTTACCTTTTAAAGGCACCAAGCAACTTTCCCTCAGCTGCCCAGCACCACCCTCTACCTTTTCTTCAGTACCATCGCCACACACTCTCTCTCTCTCTTTCACTCTCTATCTCTTTCTTTCTTTCTCAGAGAAATAAACAAACTTTTACTTCTGTATGTCTTAATCACTGTGTGAGAAATCTTTCTTCCCCCAACCCCCGAGTACATACAAACTTCACACCCTAACATTTGGGATCCTGTACAGGGAAGTCAAGTCATGGGGAAACTGAGTCACTTCTCTGCCTCTGTACAAAGAGCTCACTTTTCTGCCTCTGTTTCTAGACTGCTCTTTTCGATGCTGTACAGCTCCCAGGATTTCATTCTTGGTGTTCTCATTCAGAATTTGGTAAGTCTCCAGGGCTTTGCAAATGGTCATACACTTGAAAAAGGATTGACAGCTCTGTGGTTAAAACTCCAGCACTGTCCTGCCACTCTCAGAAAAGTACCTGGGAAGGACTCTTCATAGCCACCTCTTCCCAGTCTTCACCCAGTCCCAGGAATGCCTGGCTTTGGGAAAGCTCCTCTCTAGATTTCAATCTAGACCAGGACTCAGGGATGCCTGCCTTCTGGCTAGCACCCTAAATTGTATTTCAGGTCTGACTCAGAACTCGAGATGCCCAGTGTCTGATAAACATCTCAAAGGTCATCTGGTGGGGGATGCCCCACTCAGAGTCTCAGTGTTAGTGTCTCAATGTATGACCGTCCCCTAAAGTCCTTTCCCTTTTATTTCTCCTAGTTGCCATCATAGACAACATTGCATTAAATAAAATTTAGCCCAAGAATGGATCTCTTAACCATCTTATAACTTGACTTTAATATCCGTTGACTCAACTAGAAGTCTGAAATATTTTACACTCAGGCTTTCTTTAAACTTGCTAGAAATCCTGACCTTCACTCTGCCTGCCACACGTTACCTTTTACTCCTACATCTCTCACTGTCTTCACTTTCCAGATAAGGTTTCTCTTTTGGCTCCCTCCATTTCCCTTCCTTCTTCCACTTCTCTGTCTCCACCACTCTCGCCCAGCCTCATTCACTCAGGCCAACTATTCCAGACTCTCCCTGTCTGTACACCAGCTCCCTGTCTGGGAGGCTGTGGGGTCACAAGGCATTGGAAATTACTCAGAGCTAACATAAAAATCCAGCCCTTTTTCCTTTTGCAACTGTCTAAAGCTTTTCACCTTGCTACTATTTAGATCCTGACACCAGTGAGGGAACCACCACCTTAACAATACACTGGATAGCCCAGTCGGCCCCCAATATTTGGCATAAACTTCAAAAACTTGAAAAGGGACTCAGATTCCACAGGCAGAGCTTTTAGACGTGGCCTTCAAGGTCTTTAATAACCAAGATGAGAAAAGGAGGGAGGAGGAATGAAAGAGACACCAACAAAGGGTTTTAGAACAGAAGAAAACTTTTCAAATGGTGGCTACCACTGTGGGAAAATTTTTTCAGAGATAAAGATACCCTAGAGGCTTAGACAAGAAGACATCAAGACCGCACCCTGCTCTGGGAGCTACACTGCATTTTAACTACAATCAATTAGGACATTAGAGTAAGGAGTGCTCTAAGAAGCGGGCTCCACTGAGATTGTGCCCTAACTGTAAAAAGAAAGGGCACTGGAAGAGCGAATGCCCTCTTCCTAAAATGGGAAATCTCACTTGTCTCCTGGACCCTGTGGACCCCCTGAGCCAGCTCCCTCCATGCCCATGGATTTTCTGGGATGGCTTCAGTCTGACTGATGTACCCCAACTTCAGACCCAGCTCCACTATCCTAGGCCGAGCCTAGGGTAACTCTCTCTGTCACAGATAAGCAAATTGATTTTAGTTAACACCAGAGCCTCTCACTCTACTCTTCCCGAATTTTGGGGACTTATATTTCCCACCCCCATCTACATTGTCAGAATGAAAAGTAAAATACAAACCCCCTGTATATTCCACAACTTCTTTGTTCGCTGGGAGATCAAGTCTTTTCTCATTCTCTTTAAGGCTTTCCCATTGCCCTGTCATTTACTAGGAAAAGGTCTTACAGTTAAGTTAGACCACTTACTCCTTGGACATCACAGGATTCCTTTCTCAGGCTCTTAAAAAAGACTTAACATTTTCACTGATTTCTAACTGTGTGTGTGCACACACTGGAAATCCTCTGTCTCTGCCATTTGAACTTTTATGCCATCTGGACCTAAAACAGGTCATTTACAGTATTGGTTGACTTAAGATTCTTAAAAACTTCTCTGATGTAGTGTTCCCAGACTTATGTTTGAAGCCTCTTAAATTTCTGTTCCTGTACACATGTTTAAAATAATGGACAAAATACATCAAAAGTTCAGAACTCAAAGAGTCAATCTGCCACTATGGAGTTAAAATGCAGAGTTTATTAAATTCTCTCTCTCTGTTTTCTCTTTTGTTTGCTAAAGTTACAGTTGCTAAGTTACTGGTATTAAGATGACTCCTTAACTCAAGGTGACCTAAAGCAGCCAGTTCTGACAGCAGTGTGGACATTAAAACTCATTTAAACTGAAGGAAAAAAAAGGCAAATAGAGCCCTTGTGTTTTCCGTCTAACGTTATTCCTGCCCAACCTCCACTCTCACTTCTAAGACTGTCCATTTTCAATCCCTCTGCCTCTGACACTCAAATGAACTCTCCCAGATAGAAAACATGCTTCG
This sequence comes from Avahi laniger, assembly GCA_963575035.1. Lineage (NCBI taxonomy): Eukaryota > Metazoa > Chordata > Mammalia > Primates > Indriidae > Avahi > Avahi laniger. Next base: position 46,720 of record CAUYSK010071072.1, read on the forward strand.
CCCCTATCCAGCAGGAAACAAATACAAAAGAAAACGAGACCTTCGTTCATATTCCCCAGCTTCTAAGTTCATTGGATAGAAATTATGATTTTAACCTAAGGGGGGGGGATAAAAAGTGGTCTTACTAATAACCTATCTAACGGAGAAAAATCAACTGACAACACAACTACCTCCTTTGTTTTCTTTAATTGAACACCTGTGGGCTAACTCATTTTCTCTAAGGGTTGTTTTTCAGCCCTGAAGAGCCCCAAGTGGAGCTCCCCACTCCAACTCTCTGCCTCAGTTCCTGCCAAAAACCAGATTTCGAGGACTCAGATAAGCCAAAAGAACACCTGCAACAACTTCACCACCACTTCTGTTATCAGAATAGCATGAACAATAAATAAACTTTTACTTCTGTATATCCCAATCACTGTGTGGGAAATCTTCCCCCTGCCCCAATGTTTGTGAACTTCACACCCTAAAAGTATCCATACAAAGAAAAATAAATCATCATATCCAGAAGATACCTGCACTCCTATGTTTATCCCAACAGAATTCACAAATTCAAAGATATGGAATCAACCTATGCGCCCATCGACCAATGAATGGATAAAGAAAATATGGTATGTATGTATGACTGTATATATATGTATATGTGTGTATATATGTATATACATATACACACACACACCATGAATATAAACCAACCATAAAAAAGAAGGAAATAATGTATTTTGCAGCAAAGTGGATGGAATTGGAGGCCATTACCCTAAGTGAAGTGACTCAGGAACAGAAAAATAAGTTATGCATGTTCTTATAAGTGGGAGCTAAACTATTTGCTACTCAAGGACACACAGAATGGTACAATGGCCATTGGAGACTCAAAAATGGGGAGGTGGTGAGGGATGAAAAATTACCTATGAGGCACAATGTACACTGTTCAGGTGATGGGTACAAAAGCCCACACTTCACCACTATGTAATATATTCATGTAATGGAATTCAACTTTTACCCCCTCATTCTGTTAAAAAAATAAATAAATACATATTGAACACTTACTTTTTAAGAAACTAGTTGGAAGCTGGGGAATAGATTGGGGGAAATCTTACAAAACTGCTGCTCTTTCTTATAGGGTGGGTGGATCCAATAAAAACTCAATGCTAAGTTGTGGCGACTGCTTTGAAGAAAAATAAAACTGGGCAAAGAGAAGAAAGTTAGTGAGATTTGGGGCAGGGTCAGCCGTACTCTGTTACAAAGGATGATTAGATAAGGCCTCTCCGATGAGGAGATCTTGTGGCAGAAACCCGGATAAAGTGAAGAAGTAAATTGTGCAAATATCTGGAAAGAAACTATTCAGGCAGAACAAAGAAAGACAGTGAAGATTCTGGGGAAGGACCTTGCTTTGCTAGTTTCAAGAAAAGAAAGTGGAGTGAGGGAAGGAGGAGAGTAGGAGATGCTAGGCTTTTCTGTTAATCCACTTCATTGGGTTCTTATGTCATTTGAACAAGTTCATTTTCTCAAAGCACTTAGAAGGGTGTGTCACATGCAGTAAACACTGCTAGTGATAAGATTAATGTCCTGTGGCAACTTTTGTGTGAATAAATGTCATGTCTTTTCTGAAATACCTTGAGGACTCCTCAATATTTACAAAAAAAATTTAAACTCCTTTACATAATGTTAAAATGTATAAGAAATTTAAACCCAAGTATATGTTTTCAAACTTAACATTTTAAAATTTCATACAGCCAGTGTGGACTCTCTTTATCTCTCAAAGTCGCTGTCCAGATTTGTGGCTGTCCATTGCTGCACAGAAGCCCCCAGTCCACTTTATTTTTAATCCCCTATGTCTTAGCCTCCCTTTGAGCTTTATCACCTCCACGAGATTATTTACAAACCCTTCTGGTTGCACAAATCTCACCTACTTAGAACTCCTGCACCAACGACTAGGTTCCTAGGTCTGCTGTGCACCCAGATTCCACTTCTAACTATAATCTCTCGGAAGCAGGGGTCTCTTTCAGAGTTCTCAAATATGCATTTCTATAGAAATTCTAGAAAAATTATCTCTCTTTTTGGGAAGGAGAGACAGAGAATGAGAGAGGGTTCTTTTGTGCAACTACCATTAATCTGAAATCACCAAAATTGTTTTCTCAGAAAAAAACTTTAATATCTTCCCTGTGGACCTGTTTGCCTGAGCTTGTGATTCCTTGAGGGAGTTGGCACCAATTTACTGAAAAGCGCTTTAGAAAAATCTCTCCTGTGTTCTGAGCAGAATTGAGTCAGTGAAGTCTCTTTAAAAATGCTATTGGAAGGCTCAATTGTCAAGATGGTGTCACTCTATTATTTCTTGTTTGGTCACCCGAAGAAGCCGAGAAGAAGAAAAATTTGTAGGGTAATTTATTTTCTTAGCAGGAACTTGGTTTTGTAATTCACTTTGGCATAGGCAGGCAAAGAGTCTAGGGCTTGTTTCTTCAGAGCGGTAAGTTACATGATGACCTATATTGTATTCCAGAGGCCGCGTGTGCAGAAAGGAGTTTAAAAGCCTGGGAAAACACCATCTCTAAGGCCACTGTGAAGAAGAACTTGGTACAAATACAGTGGAGTATTTAGTCTGTGTTTTTGGTTTCAGTGACCTAACTTAAATGTACATTATGGTTGACTTTTGTGTTTGCCGTAGAGATAGTGAAATGTGCTGGAAGGTTTACAGGCTCGTAGAATGTGAGAATTAAGAGGCCTTGGCTTCTCTGAGTCTTAATTACTTCACTTTACCTGGTAGAATCAAACTTCTGAGTCAGCTGAGTTGAACTCTTATTTTGCTCATGTCCAAAGTCACATGCATGCCTAGTATTGTGTTTCTTCTCTATTACAATCTTTGGCTTAGGTAAGGGTGAGAAAAACAGAGCTTCACAGCCTTTTCCACAGCCAACAACCATTGTTTCATGTAGGATTTCAGGTTTAAAACAACTTCAAAAATATAGCAATTGTCAATGGTGTAAGTACTTCACTACCTGTGTTTACAGAGGTGTTTATCTGAGGTCATCAATGTGTATATTCCAGTTTTAGCCTTTAAAATTTTTCCTTACTTAAATTTATTTTGACACTTAAAATGCTACCTGAGATGAGTTTCTATGTTTAGAAAATATAGAATTCCGGAAACATTTTACTACTAAAGTAATAGTTTTTTTCTTATTAATCTTAACTGAGTAGGCCTTTTCTTTTCCAAGCTCCTTTGCTTCTGAGACGACAAAAAACCAGCAGCTTTTCACTTCATGAATTTGCAGATAACCAAAGCCCTTTTTAAACTTTTTGACCAGAGAAGTTAGACTTTTTTCGGTACTTATCCTGACACACATCACATGAATATTTTCATGTGATTTTGCTGTTGGAATCAATATAAATATTTCATGATCAAAAATGTATGCCTCCCTTCCTCAATTTCCCTTCTTTTCTACTGTCTTCATTTTCCCTTCTTCTCCCTTCTCATTTTGTTCTTTTTTTGTTGTTGTTCTAAATTTTTGTTTTCAAATAGTTATAGATTCACAGGAAGCACAAAGATGTGTGATGTATCCTTCATCCACTTTTCCCAATGGTTACGTCTCATGTAACTATGGTACAACATGTAAGCTAGGAGATTGATATTAATATGATGTGCATGTAGAGCTCCATATCATCTTATCACATGTGCAGATTTGTTTAACCACTGCTACAACCAGAATACACAACTCTGACATCACCACAAAGATCTCCATTGTGCTACTCTTTTATAATCATGCCACCACCCTTCCTCCCACCATCCCTAATCCCTGGCAACCACTAACCTGTTCTCAATTTCTATAATATTGTCACTTTGAGAATGTTATCTACATGAAATTATGGAGTTTGTGACATTTTGGGATTGGTTTTCTTCAATTCAGTATAATATCCTTGAGATCTACCCAAATTGTTACCTGTGTCATAGGCAACGTTGTTGTCATTGTTCCTCTTTGTCACTGAGTGGTATTCCATGGTACCACAATTTGTTTAACCATTCACCTATTTTAGAAACTTTTGATTCAAACTTTGGACTATTATAAATAAAGCTACTAAGAACAATCTTGTACAGATTTTCGTGTGAATGTAAGTTTTCATTTCTCTGGAATAAATGCCCAGGAGTGCCCCCTTTCTTTATTGAAATATTTGTATTTCTTTCCCAAGCACTTGGAAAACTGAGTGGGTTACAGAACTTACTCAATATTTGAGAACTTGCCCTTTCTTTGACGGACTTAAAAATTTAATGGAGAGTGAATGGATTAATGGGTATATACACCCATGGTGTGAGGTAATGCAGGAAGAACTGAGAAAGTGTCACAAACAAGATAATGTTGAGTTGTTTGATTTCTATTCCAAAGCCAAGGTCTCTTGTTTCAGCATTTCCTCCCTTCTCAAAGACAATTTGACTAACTGTTGCTATAGTATCTAAGAAAATTAGGGAGGAAGTTACATTCTTAACACTGGGTTACTGTTAACATGGAGTGAGGATAGGTATCAGCCTGAATTCATCGAATCTATATAAAAACCTTTTTCTACGAAATATTTCTCAAAACACCCGTGGTTCACAGACTGGTGTCTTTAGAAAGGTAACCTGGCACAGTTAGAGGACTTGCCTTAAATGATCTCCAAAGTTCAGTTCTAGGTGTAAAATTCCGATTCTGTACAAAAATCCTCTTTCGATCAAGGAGCAAACTGAAGTGCCCAGTGAGGTTTAAGAAACAACTCAGTATGATCCAGATGGTTACCAGAGAGTTAGCAGGACCACCAGAAGTAGAATCCATGACTGTTTGATGTCAGTCTTTGCTATGTAACTTTCAAAAAGCATAAAAGTTAAATTCAGATGTCAAACTAAGTAGCCTTTACTTATGAATTTGTTGCATAGAAAATTCTTTGTCTTTCTCATAACAGATTGAATCAGAGAAATGGCTAACAGAAATCAAACTTTGGTTACTGAGTTTTTTTTCGTGGGATTAACAAATCACTTACAGTACCAGGTTGTGCTCTTTCTGGTATTTCTCTTTGTTTATCTTGTCACCCTTCTGGGGAACTTGGGGATGATCACTCTCATTTGGATGGATTCCCGACTCCACACCCCCATGTACTTTTTTCTCAGCCACTTGTCCTTTGTGGATGTCTGCTCCTCTTCTGTCACAGGTCCCAAGATGTTGGCTGATATCTTCACAGAGAAAAAAGTAATCTCTTTCTTTGGTTGTGTTGCCCAGTTATGTTTTTTTGGCCATTTTGTAGTAACTGAATGTTACCTTCTTGCTGCCATGGCATATGACAGGTATATAGCAATCTGTAAGCCCTTGTTGTACACACTCATTATGTCCCAGAAGGTCTGTGTGCAGCTGGTGGTGGGGCCTTATGCAATGGGCCTTATTAGCATCTTGATCCATACGACTTTTGCCTTCCGTCTACCCTATTGCGGTCCAAATATCATCAATCACTTCTTCTGCGACCTTCTTCCTGTTCTCTCGCTGGCATGTGCAGACATCCATGTCAATAAGTTTTTGCTTTTCACTCTTGCTGGAGCCCTGGGAGTGCTCAGTGGTGTGATCATCTTGGTCTCCTACATTTACATTGTCATGACCATCCTGAAGATCCACTCTGCTGATGGGAGGCGCAAAGCCTTTTCTACCTGCTCTTCCCACCTGACAGCTGTCTCCATCCTTTATGGGACACTCTTCTTTATCTATGTACGTCCAAGTTCTAGTTTCTCTCTGGACATCAATAAAGTGGTTTCCTTGTTCTACACATCAGTGATACCCATGTTGAACCCACTTATCTACAGCCTGAGAAATAAGGAAGTCAAAGATTCATTCAGAAGGAAGATTGAAAGGAAGAAGTTTCTTAGAGGTAGGTGACCCAGGATACCAATTGTACTACAGATTGGGAAATAACAACATATAGAAACAAGGACACTGGACTGGGTGATGGAAGACCTACATTTCAGTTGCAATTCACTCTTTATTACTGTGTGTCATTGGTAAGTTACATGATGTCTTTAGGAGAAATTTTATCATTGTGATTTTCTCATCCAGCAGAAACAAGATTTGGAACATTAAACAGAGATGGATGGATTATAAAAACACTGAAATTTAGAAAATATTCTAAAGTTTTGTGACTAAGAAATAGAGGTTCTTTTAAAAATTCTGAATAAGTGGAAAAATCATAACCAGTGAAATTAACAGTAGTACCTCAGTTTTGGATTATGAATTGCCGACTTTCTTTAATTTTATGAGAGTTTAGCCTTGAGTCTTTTAAAACATAAACTGTTACAATTCCAGTAGTCTCATGGCAGAATCTTTGGGGTTTTCTAGATATAGATCATATCATCAGCAAAGAGCAATAGTTTGATCTCTTCTGCCCCCATTGGGATGCCCTTGATTTCCTTCTCTTGTCTGATATCTCCGTCTAGGACTTCCAGCACTATGTTGAATAGAAGTGGTGATAGAGGGCTACCTTGTCTGGTTCCAATTCTAAGTGGGAATGCTTTCAATTTTTCCCCATTCAGTACGATGTTGGCTGTGGGTTTGTCATATATGGCTTGTATCATTTTTAGGTAAATCCTGTCTATGCCTATTTTCTTAAGCATTCTTATCATAAAACGGTGCTGAATTTTGTCAAATGCTTTTTCTGCATCTATTGAGAGGATCATATGGTCTTTATTTTTGCTTCTATTCATATAGTTAATTACATTTATAGATTTGCGTATGTTGAACCATCCCTGCATCTCTGGGATGAAGCCCTCTTGGTGGTGATGGATTATTTTTTTGATAAGCACCTGAATTCAATTTGCTAGGATTTTGTTGAGAATTTTTGTATCTATATTCATAAAGGATATTTGTCTGTAGTTTTATTTTTGCCATGAGATTACTGGAATTGAGAAACAAATTCAGCAAAGTCTCAGGTTACAAAAATCAATGAACAGAAATTGGTAGCATTCCCATATGCCAACAACAGTCAAACTGAGAACCAAATCAAAGACTCAATACCCTTCACAATAGCAACAAAGAAAATAAAACACTTAGGAATATATTTAACTAAGGAGGTAAAAGATCTCTACAGGGAGAACTATGAAACACTGAGGAAGAAAACAGCAGAGGACATAAATAGGTGGAAAGCCATACCATGCTCCTGGGTCGGCAGAATCAACATTGTTAAAATGTTTATACTACCCCAAGTGATATACAGATTCAATGCAATCCCTATTAAAATACCAACATCATTTTTCACAGATCTAGAAAAAATAATTCTACGCTTCATATGGAAGCAGAGAAAGCCCCATATAGCAAAAGAAATCTTAAACGAAAAGAACATATTGGGAGGCATCAATTTGCCAGACTTCAAGCTATACTACAAGGCTATAGTAACTAAAACAGCATGGTACTGGCACAAGAACAGAGACATAGACGAACGGAACAGAACTGAGAACCCTGATATAAAAGCATCCTCATATAGCCATCTAATCTTTGACAAAGCAGAAAAAAACATACACTGGGGAAAAGAATCCTTATTCAATAAATGGCGCTGGGAAAATTGGATAGCCACACATAGAAGACTGAAACAGGATCTGCACCTTTCACCATTCACAAAAATCAACTCATGGTGGATAACAGACTTAAACCTAAGGCATGAAACTATAAAAAAAGAATTCCAGAAGAAAATGTTGGAAAAACTCTTATAGACATTGGTGTAGGCAAAGAATTTGTGAAGAAGACCCCAAAGGCAATCACAACAACAACAAAAATAAATAAATGGGATCTGATCAAATTAAAATGCTTCTGCACAGCCAAAGAAACTATCATTAGAGCAAACAGACAACCTAAAGAATGGGAGAAAATATTTGCATGTTACACATTTGATAAAGAACTGATAACTAGAAGCTATATAGAACTCAGGAAAATCATCAAGAAAAAATCAACCAACCTTATCAAAAAATGGGCAAAGAACATCAACAGAAACTTTTCAAAAGAAGATAGACAAATGGCCAACAAACATATGAAAAAATGCTCAACATCTCTAATCATCAGGGAAATGAAAATGAAAACCACAGTGAGATATCACTTATATCCAGTTAGAATGGCCTTTATCAAAAAGTCCCAAAATAATAAATGTTGGTGTGGCTGTGGAGAGATAGGAACACTCCTACACTGCTGGAGTGTACTGCAAACTAGTACAACCTCTGTGGAAAGTAATATGGAGATACCTCAAAGAGTTACAAGTAGAACTACCATTTGCTCCAGCGATCCCATTACTGGGCATCTACCCAAAAGAACAAAAGACATTCTATAAAAAAGACATGTACACTAGAATGTTTATAGCAGCACAATTCACAATTGCAAAGATGTCGAAACAACCTATGTGCTCATCAATACATGAGTGGATTAATAAAATGTGATATATGTTTATGGAGTTCTACTCAGCCACAAAATACAATGGTGATATAGCACCTCTTGTATTATCCTGGACAGAGCACAAGAATGGAAAAACAAGCACCACATGTACTCACCATCAAATTGGTTTTAACTGATCAACACTTAAATGCACATTTAGCAATAGCATTCGTGGGGTGTCGACAGATGGGAGGGGGAGGAGGGGATGGGTATATACACACCTTATGGGTGCGGTGTGCACTGTCTGGGGGATGGACATACTTGAAGCTCTGACTCGGGTGGGGCAAAGGCAATATATGTAACCCAAACATTTGTACCCTCATAATATCTTGAAATAAAAAAATAAAAAAAAGGAATAAAAAAAGAAAGACACTTGGTGTACAATAGGTGAGCTTTGGGTGAGTTACAGAAAGCTCTATGAAGCTTACGTCCCAAACTGAAATAAATTGGGCTCTGCAAGTTACTGAGAGGACCAGTTCTTCGAGGTTCTGTTTACTGTCATCTCAGGCATGAGGCTTCATCCAATGCCCAGACTGGTGTCATCTCCCCAGACACTGGACTCCTTGATGTTTCAGCCAGACCTCTCTCATTTCAGACATCACAAATATATATAATAATTGGGCATGGTGGCTTAAGCCTGTAATTCCAGCACTTTGGGAGACTGAGGCAGGAGGATCACTTAAGCATAGGAGTTCAAGACCAGCTGGGCAACATAGCGGGACCTCATCTCTATAAAAGATAAGACAAATTATCTGGGCATGGTGGCATGTGCCTATAGTTCTAGCTACTGGGGAGGCTGAGGCTGTAGAGGATATTAGAAAAGGCATAGAGACCTGGGTAAAGGGACTGTGAGGAAGGTGGAAATCTGGCAGTCCTGCAAACAGGACTCAAGATATGAATGCTTATCAGCCAGCCACATACAGCAGGTTTTGGAATGCGTGGGAGTGTGACTGATGTTTTATCTCTGCCCTTTTTTTTTAATAGCCTTAAGGGGTCACAAGGAATCCCAAGATAAATATGGGTATGTTGCATATGACTAACTAGATTTCTTTAGAATAATGTGTTTACTGGCACCAGAGATTTTTATCTATGTATTGTTTCCAAACATTCTCTCTGTACGTTCTTTGCTTTGACCTCAAATGCCTTTCTCTGCAATAAATACAGAGGTTTGGAGAAGTATGGGAGCTCTTTGAAAGGAAAAGAGCCTCTGCTCCTCCTTCAGCCTGAGATTGTGGTCTGGAGCATTCTTTGTTGTTCTGTGACATCCACAGAGATGCTGGACGATCTCTACAGAGGTGGGAGAATCACTTGAGCCCAGGAGGTAGAAGATACAGTGAGTGGTGATTGAGCCACTGCACTGCAGCCAAGGTGACAGAGTGAAACTCAGTCTCATAAAACAAAAACAAAAAACAAAACAATATTACAAGGCACAGTTCTGTACTATGTAGAATTCTTCTTGAGATCTGGGTCTATACTTGAATAAACCCTTTATCCCTACTCCCTATAATGCCTGGCACGTTTTTCTAAAAAAGAAATAAAAACCTATATATATGTGTGCCATTCTTACACATCTTGTAGCATATTAGTGTCAGTTGCATCAGGAAGATAAACTAAAATTGGGCCACCACAAACAAAGAGATCAGAAATCAACTAATCTAAGACTTAGTTTCATGGTCTATACCATGGGAATGATAGCAGTATCTGCTTTGTGGTTTTATAACAATGATTACATGAGGGAACTTAAAGTAAATATCTCAGTGCATTGTCAAATAGCAAATTTTCGATAAGCATTTGCTATTATTATAATTAATTCATTCAGAAAACAAGAAGTAGAAAAACCAGAGCTAAAAAATCCTTGTAAAGTATATTTAGCATAATGTTTAAGGATATGTGTTCTTGAGTCAGAATTTCCTGAGTTCAAATCCCAGTTTTGCCATTTATCAAGGAGGTTATGTGCTCTCTCTTTGCCACAGTTTCTTTAATTTGAAATGAAAATAATTGTTTTACTTTAATCATATAACACATATAATGAATTTAATAAATATATTGTAATCATAACAAATACTAGGCTATAACGATCAATTTTTTTTTGGCTATTTTGCAAAGGAGAAAACCACCACCCAATGTAGTTATGACTTGGCCAAGGTCACAGGGCAAGTTAGTGGCATTGTTAGAACTAGAATCCAGGCCTTCCTGATTCCCACCCATGCAAAAGAATTAGGAAACCTCCTAAGATCCTAAGAGAACTGGGAAGTCTAGATTCAGCTGAATTGAGTCTCCTGAAGTAGCCTTCAAAACCTGATCAGTGACAAGAAAGGACCAACAGGTGGCAGCACATAAACATTCAAAGAGATTGGCTGTACTGATTTCCTGTCTGCAAATTTTTTCCTCTTTTTTTTCAAAATCACAGCTGAAAACCTCACACGCAACCGTTAATATCCAGACCCTACCACGGTATCTCCTCTTCCTCTGTAAGCTTTGAATACCCTCATTACGAACTCTGTTACCACTAGGAACAGAATCTCTCACAACAGATTGCTCCTGAAATCCTTATTGTTAGTTAATTGATTTGCAGAACCAAAACAATCTTTTAAAAACTTAAGGAGCATCGCTGCATAAGATGTAAACATTAAATCATTCTGTTTAGAAAGCAGAAAATAATAAGTAGTTCACGGTAATAACATTAAGATGCCTCATCTCCACTCCCACAGTCCCTACCCCCTGCCAAAACGAATCTTTGAAATGAAATAAAATTGCGGTTGCCCATTTTTAGAGTAAAACCATAAGTGGGTGAAACACAGTTGAAGACAAAAATATACAAAGTCACTTGAAAGATCTGTTCTGTTACACCAGAGAGAAATAAGATTACATTGCTGCCTTATCTAAAGATACAGCAAATCTATTAGAAGAGGAGATTACTGAATGGAGCCATGAAAAAAAAAAAACCTTATGAAAACAGAGTAAAAGGTAAGGAGAATATGGAGTAAGAAACTCTGTAGTGTCATTCCTAGAGCAGCTGAGCCAGATGCTACTAAATATTCAAATTATAACAACAGCTCCCTTACCCATTTCATGTCCACAAGCAAATTTCAAACTAGTGTATATACACGGTCTCCCGCCGCCACCTCCACTTCCAGTATAGATTTTCCCCAGGGAGCGGGAATAAATCAGGCCCATGTGAATGTCCATGTCTATGGCAACCATATACCTAATGATACCTGACACTCAGCTTTTATGCATCATTCTCTTGTGAGCTTTTGGGGCCTTTGAGGTATCATCATCTTCTGATATTCTTTCGCTCAGTTCAGCATCCATAAATGCAAACACCCTCGAGATAAAGATTCTGTACTTGAAAACCTAAGTAGATTTTGGAATAGAATTCTCCAAAGTAAATATTTCTTGTATGATCTTTTGGCAACCACTTACCCTCCTCTTGTGGCATCTAAAGTCCATAGGACTTACCTTCCAAATTTCAACTCATCTGCTTTGGGGTATATTCAATTTACTTATATAGATGCTTTTATTTTTGCCCTCTACAAAAATGTAAGTAAAGAGTCACTTGCCAGGCATAATGCAAAAGATGGCAGACTAGAAGCAGCCTGGGAGCACACAGCTTTCAAGGAAAAAGTGTAAATTGCAGGAAGATGTCTACCCATGGGTATCTCTTCCCAGAAGGAACATTGTGAAATTACAGAGAAGCAATGTGGGGACACTCAGTGTGAAAAACAAGGTGAAAAGGTGATATATTGGACAAGATCAAAGTGATCTGTCTACACATGGGGAAGACCTAGAAGACAGAGCACTGGAGCACCACACTTACCCAGCACGCACTGTGACCGAGTTGCGGGAGGGCTCCCTCCGTGCCCACAGGCCTCTGCCTGGATGGACCTCGGACCTGCCTTAAGTCTGTGCAGAGTAATTGCACCAGACAACAGGCATTGTGTGGACTGGGTGGCAGCCAATCCTGGATAAAGCCATCTGTGCTCTCCGGTTCATGGTGCCAGGTTATCATGAGACTCAGCTTTGCAGAGGTGGCCTTCACACCACCCCCACCACATCGCCTTCCTCTGAGTAGGCAGCAGACTAACAGGAGGCTCCTCTGAGCCTTACCCTGTGACAGAAAGCCACGTGCCCCTCCCCTCCAGTGCAACACTGAGCGCAGGAGTTGACTGAGGTGTTGTAGGCTCTGACCTGGGAGGCTTTGGGCGATTGCTTCAGCAGGTCCTGTAGGGGACAGTGAGTAATCCACGATCCCCTGGCCACTGGAACTGACATCTGCCCTGCATGACTTGGTATCTGAGTGGTCCCTGAGTCTGTGGAATGCCTGTCACCTGCTCCATCCTGACTCCATTATCCAGGTCTGATCAGCCCTCCACCTGCACAGACTGCTTCTGGCTCTGAGGCCCTGCTCAGAAACCCTGATTCTGTCTCATCCCAGTCCCAGAGATGTTTCTGTTTGTGATAGTTTCCAAGGCCCTCTTCTAATGGTTCTTTTGGACTTGAATCCTATAAAAGTCCTGCTTCTCTGAAAGATTGACTCACTGTCATGGAAACAATGTACATCAGGGTAGACTGCAACTAGGATGTGGAAGACAAGTTAGCAATTCTGGTCTTGACTTGAAAAATGACTATAGAATTGTTATGTCCAGATCCGTGAAATGCTATTAAACCCTGTGTTATCTGTAGACTTTATATCTGGCAGGGCAAATTCAAAAGTGGAACTTGAACCCATAACCTTTAGGTCTCACAAGAAAGATGTCTTTCCATCTCCCAAAAGTGAGTTCTCAATCTCACAATATGACAAACGGAAGGAAAGTACTAAGGGATTTTAAATGAAGTTGCAAAGTCAAGAGTCAGGGTGCCAGAAGTTTCTCTGCCAGACTCCAGGGGAGAAGTGAAGCCTGATCCCCTGCCTGCTGGGTGATCAGTCTTGGGGAGTCAATTCCCTCATAGACAACTTGCGTGGATGAATATAAGGCAACTCAGTAAGAGTCAGAGAAGGAGAATGTTCTTGTGGTTATCAGACTTCCAGTCACTACACAGTTTGAGGTTTATCTCTTGAGGAGTCTCCTCAGTCCCTCGTCAGGGACAGCCTGTTTGATCATGATCTGCACAGCGTGAGACAAGCCTCTCCCATCTCTACTGATCACCTCTCCAGGTGAGATGTTGCCACCAGAGGGAACACATTCTCACAGCCTGAGAGAAGTTAAAGTATTTATTATTGTCTTGTAGTCACCTTTAAGTCAAGTTACCAAAAAGTGAGTAGGAGGGGAAAAAGATGTCAAATGGGTCCCATCTGGGTCATGAGAAAATGACGTTATTGGTACAGGCCTTTGGGCTCTTTGCACAATAGAAATTGACCAGAGGCTGAACGAGAGTCACAGGAGAGGCACAGGAGAGGCTTTACTGGGGCTTATGCTGGAGCACAAGGGCAGCAAAACAAAGGACAAAGTTTAGGATAGCTCCCACAGTGGAGTTTGGCGAGAGTTTTAAGGAGGCTAGGTGAGAAAAGGGTGACAGGTAAGCATGCAGAGGTGGAGATTGTCTCAAGCTTGAGCAGTTTCAGTACATGTTTCTTCAAGGGTCTCATGCCTCAGTAGCATGTCAAATCTCCACCCTGGGCATGATTTTCAGTACTATCATGAGGGGATAGGTCAGTACTAGGTCAGTGCTGGGGTCCATCTTGGTGCAGACCAGTCGTGTCTGGTTCCAGCAGTGAGCGTTTCTCCTAATCTCTGGGTAAACAATCTGGTCTCTGCATTCCTGGATGACAGAGTTTAAGAGATATATGGCCTTTGGCTTTCCTTATATGGGCATGCATTGGATTCTGTCGCTGGAAAACTGGGTCTCAGCCCTCTGTAAATAGCTGATAAGGGAGAGGGTCCTGAATCCAAACCCTCTTCTCTCTCAAATGGAACCAATTGAAAAATGAAGCACAGTGTTTTTCTCAGAAAAATAAATATAACTGCAACTGCATGCATATGAAAAGATATTCATCCCTCTCATAAAATTGAAATTAAGACTATACAGAAAAAGTATTTCTCACCTATTTGATTTGTAAAAGTTCAAATTTTAACAAATTTGCTGTATAGAGACTTGGGCTTTCTTACATTGCTGGTAAGTGAGCAGACTAATTCAGCCCCTAAGGAGTGCAATTGTGTAATATCTACCAAAATTACAAATGCAAAATGGCCATTGATGGATAAATGGGTAAAGAAAATGTGACATTTATGTAAAATGAAATATTATTGAGCCTTAAGGAAGAAAGAGATCCTGCCATTTGCAGTAATGTAGATAGACCTGAAGGTCATATCCTAAGTGCAATAAGCCAGAGGCAGAAAGACAAAGACTGCATGGTCTCACTTATAAGTGGAATCTAAAATAGTCAAGCTCATGGAAGCAGAGAGTATAACTGGGTTGCCAGGGGCTAGAGGGAGGGAAGAATAGGGAATTGATGGCTAAACGGTACAAAGTGTCAGTTATGCAGGATGGATAGGTATTGGATATCTAATGTACAGCATTGTCCCTATAGCTAAAAATACTGTATTGTAAAACAAATTTTGCAAAGAGTCATCTTAAAGTAAATGTTCTTACCACATATAATAATAATGATAATAATAATAATAATAATAATAAAGAGGGCAGAACAAAACTTTGAGAGCTGATGGATAGGTGAGATCATTGTGCCAAAGTAATTGATAAATGTTTCTTTATTTTCTTCCCCTGGGATAGTTCATTTTTACTCCCACTAATACTTCATGAAGTATTTTCCCAAAAGATCATCAGAGAAGTGCTTTGTAAACTTTTTTTTTTAGTTTCAGGATATTATGGGGGTACAAACATTTTGGGTACAAGTTATGACTTTGCCTCACACAAGCCAGGACAAGAGGCATGTCCTTCCCCATACAATGCTCACCACATCCATTAGTGGTGAGTTTACCCACCCCAGCTCCCCAATCCCCGAAGAATATTATTACCGTGTGAGCACCTTAGTGTTGATCAGTTAGTCCCAATTTGATGGCAAGTACATGTGGTGCCTATTTTTCCATTCTTGTGATACCTCACTTCGGAGGATGGGCTCAAGCTCTATCTGGGATAATATAAGAGGTGCTAGATCAGCATTAATTTTTGTAATTGAGTAGTATTCCATAGTATACATATACCATATTTTATTAATCCACTCATGGATCAAAGGGCACTTGGGTTGTTTCCATATCCTTGCAGTAGTGAATTGTGCTGCTATAAACATTCAAGTGCAGATGTCTTTATTATAGATTTTGTATGTTTGCCCATCAGATAGGTAAAAAATGGTATCTCTGTATTGGTCTAAATGTGTGGCAGCAAGCCCTATATGTTAAGGAAAATAAATAAATTTGTCTAGGATATGAATTGAAATTTTTTCCTCGATTTGACATTTGTCATTTGATTTTATTTATGGTGTTTGTGGGGGATTTTTTTGTTTGTTTTTTTGCCATGTCTAAGACTTTATGTTGCTTTTTATTATGTTTTTGTTCTTCAAGGTGGATCAAATTTACCAATCCTTCTTTAACAGTGTATCAATGTTTTTACTGTAGTTACACAGGCTCTCTCCAATTCGAGATTATTAAAAAATTTACACATACATTCTCCAACCAATATTTTTCCTTTTTTATGTAAATATCATTCTATCATCTGGAGTTTTTCTTATGTATGATAATGAGGTGTGTTTATGTTGACACTAAGTATCGCAGGTTTCTGGAGGACTCTTGACAGACTGTTTCGGACACCTCCATTCTTCTCTAGCCTGTCCTAAGGGGTAGGAGCCCATGTAACCAGGGTGTGTAAAAGAGGTCGAGGCAGAAAGACTGAGCACCTACTCCAAGCAGCCTTCCCTCTGTAAAGCATAGGCATGGGATGGTGTGTTTGAAAGGCCCTTCACTTTCCATCAGAAGACCTGGGCTTTAGAGCTACCTTGGACCCTTCCCAGCTATGAGATTTGGAGAAGCCACTTCATTTCCCATAGCCTTTGTTACATTAACCCCAGGGGGTGGCATTTAGACCCTTTCTGTTTTGATGTTCTTAGTATTAGTAGTTACTTATGGTCTTCAGTGGTCCAGCCAAAACTTCAATCCAGTGGTATGTCCACCATTTGATCTATTTCTAGGTATAGAATAACAATAGCGTAATAAGCATATATTGCATACCAGGCACTGTTCTAAGCATGTTTCACGTATGAACACATTTTATCTTCACAACAATACTGGGAAATAGATACTGCTATAATTATCATTTTGTGGATAAGGAAACTGAGGTACAAAACTTTCAAAAGACACCCGACATGAGGGAAAGTGTGATTGAGTGAATAGTGAGAGAAGAAAGATACAGCAGTTATAAAGGATTTCAGCAAAATGTCTTATTTTCTATAATCTCTACCCAGTTTATGAGACAATGAGATTGAGATCTGTAAAATTTTCTTGCAGGATTAAATTCTCCATTGGCCTCAGTGGAAGGTGGAAAGGAAAAAAGTAAAACTTTCATAACTATAATTCTACCAACCGGAGCTTCCACTAGAAATACTACTTCTTGGAATCTCAACAAAAGAGATGCCTGTGTTTCAGTGAAGAGGTGGGGAGGTGTCAGCACCTCTCCTCTCCCTCCCCGCCTCCCCCATCACCCTTCAGGTCCTTCTTGCCTCTCACCCAAAACTATTGCACAGAGCAGGTTGCTCTCTCCGCCTCCAGGCCTCCCCCACTTGAGTTCCCTCAACAGTCTTGCCCAATTCATCACCTTTCAAGTAAAATTCTTACTAAAAACACTTTCCTTTACATAGTCTGAGGCTCCCCTACCAAAAACCATAGAAATCACAAAATCTTTAAGAATGTTAAGATCCAGTTACCCACACTTGGCATACAAAGCCTTTGACCACCCAGTGCTGACATTATAATTTTCATCTTCTTTCAAATTCCTGCATTAATTTATGCATGGTTCAGAAATTATGAGCATTCCTCAATCGTACTCAGTGCTCTATATTTTTGCAAACGTAGGCCTCAGTTCATCTCGTTACCTCTGTGCACGCATTCTGCCCTGACCACTGCTGTTGGAAAGCTTCTGTGTCTTTCATCATCTCATTCACTGTTGTCTGCTTTATGAAGCCTTCTTTGATCATGTCAATTAAATGAGAATTCTTCCAACTTCATCCAACTCTCCATAATGGATTATTTATATATTTTTATGACGCTTTTAAGATGCTGCCTTCTATCATCATGAATTGTGACATTATTTTATTCCCATTATAGATTGTGAGCTCTCTGAGGCCAAAACTAAACTATTGATCTTTTTACCTCTTAAAGGGCCTAAAACAGCTCCTAGGGCACATATGGTGCTCATTACCATATTTGATAAAGGGACAGGGCTGGCAGATCTTAGTATTAACTCCTTCAGTTTAGAAACAGCCCATAGAGAATAGGTCAGGAATTGAAAACAGATTCTTTTATAAAACATCCAAAATCTCTCCCCAAACAGAGGGGGAAAGATGACGACTTATTAGGTTATAGATTGATGGTAAATAGACATCCAATAAAACTTTTCATAGCCAAGTGACACCATGCCAGAACTTTAGCTAGGAAGCTCTGCAAATATATTAGAATTCCAGTCACTTTCCAGCTGTGTAACTTTGAACAGGTTCTTGTCAATTCTGAATCTCACCTGTACAATGAGGCTACAAGCTCTTAACACTGCTTGAGAAACTGCAATTAACGTTTTGGGACATGATAGTTACACAGTAAAAGGCAAAACGACTGACAGGATTAGAAAATCAACCACAAAGTTGAATGTGTTTTATTGAGTATCAGCCAGCAGAGGCATGAAACTGCCACTTGAGGAAAATATCTCTTAAAAAAGGAAGCTTTGGTATTTTATCTTTTCACCTGAAGGATTCATTAGGCCCTCAGGAAGCACATTTCCCCCTGCCTGAGAATTTGTTTTGCAGGCTCTGCAATTATCATCAGATCAAAACAAGATGCAAATGACTTGAGGCTGTAAATAGCACATCCAAACAACAGCAAGGAAACTTTAAAGGAAAGTAAGGACCTAGAATGAAATACCTGATGATGCTTCTAATTAGACAGGGAGGGAATAATCAGGGATGGTGCTGAAAGGAGGCATAGGGCCTGGCATTGCAAAGATGAGAAGGGAGTGGGGGAGTTATTTTAGCTGAGACTTGCATCCATCCACCCAGCAACCTCCTTCCCGGAGAATCTATGGCCGAGTAGAGTGTGAACATCTCTGGACCTTAGTTAGCCATTGATATATTCATCACTCTGTAATCAAGTATTGAGCACTAGTTAGTGGTGGGTTTGAGAAATGGAGAAGTAAAGAAGATGTGGTCCCTGCTCTCAAACAATTCACAGTCAGGTGGAGAAAAGATACAACAACAAAGTATGACAAGAGCTGCAATCACACCATGCCCGGATACAGTAAGTGCACAAAGGAGTTCCAGTTCTATTGATGGTGTTCATGATAAGACAAAAGTTATGCTTGAACTGAATTTTGAAGACTGAACAAGCAGTTCCCTAGGAAGGCAGGATGGTATGGGACACTCCAGGCTAAAGGAACCATCCAAGCAAAGGTACGGTGGCCTCCCTGTGACCTCATGCATAGTCTAATTCCTGACAAATGATATGAGCACAGAAAATGCAAGAGAGCAGCAGATTGCAAACCACAGGTGGGCAGGGAGCGTACACTCGTCCTTCCTTGTGTATCGTCCAAGAATCGTCCAGCACACAGTATGTTCTCAGGAGATGAATGTTATTAACCCCATGTTATCTGCAGATTTAATCTCCATATCTGGTAGGGCAAATTCAAAAGTACACTTTTGAATTGTCTGAGATCAGGAGAAGACTAATTGCCTAAAAATGATCTAATAGCAGGGAAGTCAGGTATGGCCAGAAGACACTAACGTATTGTTTCTTAACTTACCATCCTCAATGACAAGAAAAAAATTGTTTGTATTCAAATTATAACAATAATATGTATATTAGTATGACCATCCCTATTATCAAGTTTTATGATGCAATTTTGATAGTCAAATTTTGCATTCGTGGTTTGAAAATCTTGACCTCAAATGATCAGCCAAAGTGACAGCTTTAGAGTTGTAATTCAATATTCTCTAAGGTCCCCAAGTCCTCTGTTTGAGAACAACTCTGTCTGATGCGATGCCTCCATGGGAGATGAGGACATGGAGACCCCGAAAGGGGAAGTAACTTTGTAATCATCCAGCTACTCAGTGTGGGGCTGACCCAGGTGCTTGGATCAGTGGTTGCTGGATCACTGTCCAGCCCTGCTCCTCTGAACAGGCAGGCGCCAGAACCATGACTTTGGGATCTCCAAGTACAGATCCAAACTTGGAACTACCTCATAATTCAAAATGGTGCAATTGACCTTAAGGCTCAAGTTTCAGCTTCTGGTTTATCTTGGATTATGTGTGTTTCCCGTCTCTCTGAGAATCAGAGAAGCAGGCAGAACAGGTCAGGATAAAGAAATCCAGTCTAGGGTAATAAAAATAGTTTTTTTTTTTTTTTAAGAAAACCACATCCTCTGACCCTCTCATTCCAAAGAATTTGTGATTTCACATACAAGAGAGGGATTTTTACCTATATTGTGAGAAAATGGTACCATGAAACTTGTGACTCCGAAGAAAAAATTGTTTTTCTTGTTTATTGAAATAGAGTGGTAATTGCTTTTTGGTTTGGAAATTTTAAAAGCAGAGCAAACAATCAATTTGCGCTGTGTTTTATGTATATTTGATAGTAAGTTTTCAGTGAAAAATGAATAAATGACAAATTGATGTTACCTAAATGCTCACTGAATGCAATAATTAGAACTGGGAGATGAGTGAGCCACAGGGTGTGGGGGTTTGTGGAACTGGATGTTCAGCAGAATCGCCTGGGGAACTTTCTGAAAGAATGCGGACTCTGGAGCAACTCTCCCCCCCCACCCCAGATTTTCACAGGCAGAGCCTGGCATTTACAAAACGTTTCCAAGTCACTCTGATGGTCATCTAGTCCACCCAAATGAACTCCTGCCATATTTTCAGAGCAAAGGTGTAAGTTAAAATGAGGCAATCACCTATGGCAATTATAATCCTATACAACGTGCAAAACCTTCTGAGATCAAGATCTTTGGGATCAGATGCTCCTTTCCTTCATCCAGCTATTTCCCTTGCTCGAGATACTCCTTATTCCTTCATTGAACGTTGAACAAAGGATTATTAAATGCCTACCACGCTACACTTGGGGGTACAATAGTGAACACATATAAAAGGCCATTTTCTCATGGGGCCTGTTTATCTCAGTCACTGGATTGCACCAAGACTTCTATCCAGGAGTTTTTTTCTCAATTTATAAACTTGACTCTTTTTTTTCTCCTGGCACCTCACTTGTCATATTTGCTACTGACAAGCCTTCCTTACTTACTGCTCCAAACGGTGGAAAGTAACCACCACTAACGGCTCTGGGATTTACATCTCCACTCATGATAGCAACCACTTCCAAAAGAAACTCACAGGTTCAACATGGGCTGGGTATCTCTCCTGGACCAGCCACTGTGGCCTAGAGGAAAGGAGTCACCTTACAGGGGCCTGATGCCCTCAGGGACCTATGTCCCTGGAGAGGGGGAGCAATTGTGTTAGAAAGAGATGACAAACAGACAACTCAGTACATTTCCAGGGCACTTCTCTGAGGATTGCATGCACTGCACAACACGATTGTCGTGCCATTCGTTTGGGCTGCTCAGAGTTTTATTCTGCTTCCTATCTGAATTTTGGCTCTGTTCGGATAATTTGAGGGATTTTGTTTCCATTCTTTCATTATTCACTCATAAAACTTTTATTTGGCATTGACCTGACCCAGATCCTGGGGATAAGAAGAAGAAAAAAGAAGCATCACATTGCTCCTCTCAGAGCTCACAGTTTAGTGGAGGTGGCAACATATACACATATATTGATAATTTAGTGCGAAAGAAGCAAATACCAGGTACTAAGGAAACAAGAGGTAAATTTAGGGAAATTCACAGATTTTCCTAAATGAGTCCTAAGGTATACAAGGAAATTTTCTAATTGGGTAGAGTGAGGAAGCTCCCAAGCAAAGTCTATTATGAAAACAAAGTTAAGTTATGTGTAGCAGAAGGAATTTTTGTGGCCAAGAGGTGAAGTAGTGACTACAGATGGACAATTAGGAAAAAGAAAGTCACTGTTTAAGTGACTTCCCAGCTGTACTGTTTAAGGTCTGTTAAACTTTGGCAAGGGCTAACATTTTCTACACTTACCTCACAGGATTATTGTTAGAATTAACTTTTCTAATGCATGTGAAGTGCTCAGAATAGTGCTGGCACATCTTGGGTGTTTAATAAATGTTCTATTGCTGTCATGATCACCGTCATTATCATCATGATTTCAAACAAATTTCCTATTCCCAGGTGCGCTTATAAAATTCTACTTGTGAGAAGAGAGCCCATTTAGTTTATCATCACACCGCATAGATCGTGATATGAACTTGACCCAGCATAAAAAGTAGTAAGTTCAGAAATCACATGCATTAGATTGCTGATAAGGTCACAGTGGCTTTCATGGGATTAGCAAAGAAAGTTCCACTGCAGTGTGACCTCACACTCGTGATACCCCACCCACACAGCAGTGGGCCCAGGTGAGGACACCTGCCGCTTTCGCACAGTTGCATCCTCTGGTCATGAGATGCTGACTTCACTCTGTTCGGTAAAGACCATTGCTGACTACACCAGTCACTCAGCCCAGTCCCCACCATGGCTACAACCCTTTTCTTCCAGAAAAATGTCCCAAAGTATGAGCCAATTGTGAAAAGCACAACATCCACATTCCACAAGGAGGTAAATTTCAACTTTAGAAAAATTTCCTACATGTTCTTGGGACATTGGCTCAAGTAACAATGATCTCATCAATGTCCTTCTTGGTTTTGGTAGGAATTATGGAATTCTTTCCATTTCTTCCTCTGTTGTATCTTTTCATCAGCTACCAGCAATGAAGACAGTAACATTTTGAACCAGAATATCCATCCCAGAGCCACATTCTTTGCTGATTCTATTCGCGTTTTCTCCTGGCTTAACAAAGGACCCAACATTTTTCAGGCTCAAAGAATGCTCTTTTTCTAAAGTCATCCAGTCACCATATAGGTGGTTGGGAATGCAGTTGGGAAAGTTGTGGTCTCTGCCCATAAGAGTGTGTGTGTGTGTGTGTGTGTGTGTGTATAGAGAGGGTGTCCCTCTGCAGGAGCAAAGCCAGACAGGTAAAGAGACATACACAATGAAGTAGAAACCAACACAAGCTAGCATATAATAAACACTCCACGGTGTGTGTTCGACTGATGTAAATTTATTTGTTACACTGAACCATATGAAACTAAAGATATTTGAGTGGTTTGACATGGAAAACAGTGACAAGTATATATGATTCAACCTAATATAGTTTCTGATAGGATTAACCATTAGGTATTGTAGGGGTGCAGTGAAATGCTTACACGGATCCGGGAGCTGCCTTTTTAAAATTCATCCTTATTTTTTTTCTTATTAGAAAAGCAATATATCAGGGAAGCGTCTCAAAGGATGAATTCTGTTGTACAATCTCTCCATTTCTTCTGACACTCGCCTTATCCAATCTACCGCTGCCTCTTGCCTGAAGGCCTGCAAGAGCTGCCTAGCTTGTCACTTATATTCTTCTCCAATCTCTTTCTAGACCATTTCCACAATGAATGATCTTTGAAAATCTCAGATCAGATCCTGTCCCTCAGCTACTTACAACCTCTCAGCGATGGCCAGTTGTACTGATACTTTCAATAAAATCCAAACCCCATCAAGGTACCAGCATGATCTTGCATCTGTGACCCCTCTGCTCTTTCCAAGCTACTACCCTCTCTCTCTCAAAAACTCTGGGCTCACAGGCCTTCACTTTAAGTTTCTCCCTGTAAAGAGTGTATTTATTTGCATTCTTTTTGTCTGTGTGTTTTTGATATACAGTTCTGTGACGTGTTATCACACTCAAGTAACCATCACATAATCAAGGTACAGAATTATTTCAAATCCATAAAGAAACTCTCTCATGTTACCCCTTAATAGTAACATATTTTCCCAACCAGAATCTCTAATAACCACTGATCTGTTCTCTACCACTATAATTTTGTCATTTCAATAATTTTATATAAATAGAACCATATAGTACCTAGCCCTGTGGTTTCATTTTTAATTTTCACTCAACATAATGCACTTAAAGAGCCATCCAAGTTGTTGTGTGTATCAATAGTTTATTCCTTCTCACTGATGAATAATATTCCATTATGGGGATGTGCCAAAGGTTTTTTTTTTTTTTTTTTTTTTTTTACCATTTACTTATTGCAGTTCATGTGGGTTGTTTCCAGTTCTTGGCTCTTATAAATAAAGCTGCCATGAACTTTTGTTTATAGCTTTTTGTGTGAACATAAGTTTTCATCTCTCTAGGACAAATATCCAGGAGCGCCATTGCTGGATCGTTTATGAATAAGTGTATAGGATATATGGTATATAAATGTGTATTTATACATTTATGGTAAGTATATATTTGCCTTTATAACAAGCTAACTGTTTTCCACTGAGTCTGTGCAATGTTACATTCTCATCAACAATGCATAAGTGATCCATTTATAAGACAGGTGGTTTAAAATGGAAAGCGCTATGTCTAAATAACCCAAATGAGACGATTTTAATAACTAAAATGACTGCACAGCTAAGACATTTGACTGCAGTCATATTAATGGAACCCACTGCCAACCTGGAAAGGGAGGTTCCAAAGAGCACAGGAGGCAGCAGTTATTAAAGAAGATAAAACCAATTATTGCTGTTCCTCAAAAAGTAGAGACTCCCCAAATCAAGCATATTATGTCATTAAATATCACTTTCTTTGAAACGCAAATTTCTATTTACAGCTTTTGTTTCTTAAGGACATAAGTCACTGCTATTTGGAGCTTCTGATTACCACGTGATAACTCATGGCATTACCCTAATTACAGCCAAGTACAACGAACCTGACATCCTAGTGTGCCTAGTTTACCTTACATGAAAAAACAGTCACTTTAACAAAACCAGAAGTGGCTGAATCTGTCCATTAATGATATGGGTAGGCATTTTAACATTCCCAAACTGTTGTAAATTATAGCAAACATTTCTTACCTCATAACTTTTTATTAAATTTAGTAAAGTATGTAAAGCATTCTTAACACAATGCCTGAGACATAGTGAATACTTACTTCAATTTTCTCATCTATGAGATGAAATAAAAATACCTACCTATTTATTGTGAAGAAGAAAATAAAAATGACAAATGTGAAGCACACAGTGAATAGTAGAAATTTCATAAACGTGAATTGAATGTATTTGTAACCTTGAATGTTTAGTCTGGGAGGTGCCCACGACACAGAATTAACAGGCAGTGCTGGAAGGCGGCTGGTTTAAAATTCCCCCTATTGTTCCTTTGATGTCTCTAATTCTTTCTTCCTTTGAAGACCATAAAGATTTCAGATAAGATAGTCACCATGCTCTCCTAATTTTTTTGTGTGAAGTTGGGTTTTGAAGATTATTATCATAAAAATAACACTTGCTACTGGTAAAATTGTCAAATGTTGCAATAAGGTAGACATTAGAAAGTAAAAGATGTTCCCCATAAATGCTCAAGACCTACTCACAGTTTCTTATATATTCTTTTAAAATTATTATATTATTTCTTGAGTCATATTGGTTAGTGTACTGTTGGAAATGTTGCTCAGGAAATATCATCCCACATAGCAAACATATAATCTCTCTTTGTTTATTTCTTTAAGATCTGCTCCAGTTTGAGCAACGTGTGCAGTATCAACAAAAATAAATCCACAAGCATCTCATGAGCACCTACTGGAAGCTCAGGACCAGCCCAAACCCTGGGGAGGGGCAGAGTCATCAACCAGTGAATTTGCTAACAAGATGGTAAATTCTGTAGAATAATCTAGCAGATGTATAGGAACACAAATCAAGAACCTTAGACTCTTTCGACTTTGTAATTATTAAACATTTACTGATACTTTTAATGACAGCATAAATTCTCAAATGTGAGTTGATAAAACATGTAAATAATTTTAAAAACAATCAAATCCTCTGACCCAACCTTTCTACTCAAGGCACTTATCCTACAGAAATAATGCAAATAAATATTATCATAAAGGGTTTCAATACTGCATTATTAATAATGGAAATAATTTGAGAATCACCTAACGAATGATAGGGACATTTCTAAATAAAAAATGATACATCCTTAGTGTAGAAAATTAGGTAGCAATTTAAAATCGTGTTTTTTTGAAAAATACTTACTAACACAAAGAAAGAATGTTTAGAAAAAAAGATGTTAGGAGGATAAAAGCAGGATACAACACAGGAGTATAATTTAATTTGTGCTGTTCATTTAAATGGC
Source organism: Avahi laniger (assembly GCA_963575035.1). Taxonomy (NCBI): domain Eukaryota; kingdom Metazoa; phylum Chordata; class Mammalia; order Primates; family Indriidae; genus Avahi; species Avahi laniger. Next base: position 72,604 of record CAUYSK010071072.1, read on the forward strand.
ATGAATATATTTGTATATTTGTATGTATATGTATATGATTGTGTACATGTGTGAATGTGTGTGTGTCTAATAATCTACCCGAAATGGAAGGGGTCATTAATATGTGGTGGAATTACAGGTGATTTTCAAAAATTTTCTTCTTTATATTTTCTGTAGAGTCAGACGAATATGTAAAGATAACTAATAAGTTCCTGTCCTCAAAAAGAGTTAAGAGCCTGGCAGAAGAGACATAAATTACACATGGCAAAATACAAATATAAAGCAGTACATGAAAACCAGTCTCCAGCTGTCTCATTCTCTGCTACTCTACATACTTTCTGCTGGGGAAATACCTCTCCCTGACCAACACTGATGTGTCTCCAGGCAGGTAACCTCATCAGGTGGAATTGCAACTTACTGGGCTCAGTTCACAAGTAGGGTCCATGATCCAGGCCAGCTGACCCAAAGTCTCTCCTCCTTGGGCCACAGAATGAAAGTCAATCTGGTTTCCTATTTTTTACTATTAGAAAAGAGTAGCCCTTTGTATGAACTGAAATCTCAAATGTCTAACTTTTACCAAGGAAGTTATATTTCTGAGAATGAAGACAACATGGAGAAGAACCAAGTTGAACATTGAAAGAGAGAGATAAGAACAACATTCTGAAAAAATGATTTTTGCCTATTACAGCCAGGCATCCTTGAAGACATGTGTAGTCCTGTACTTTTCTCTTTTGTGAGCCAATCAATTCTTTTTTATCTTTATTTTGTGAGACTGTATATTCCATTTTACCTTGAGTCAATTTGATTTGTGTTTTGTCTTTTTACACATGGAGTTATTATTGATACATATAACATCTTCAAGGGTACAGCACCAATTTTTGAATCAAAGAGAAAGAGGTCACTTCAGCCTGGATGACTGAGAATAGCTTCTCCGAGAAGAGGCGATTTGAGCTGGATTACAAATGTAAGGTGTTTGCTAAGAAGTTTTGAATGAAGTAGAGAGTTTGTGTTGGGAAGCAGGAAGTGAAGTTGGTGGGGCCAACATTGTAATTATCAGGCTGATGAGTTTAGAAATTATCCTATAAGCAAGAAAATATCCATTAAAGGTTTTTAATAAGAGTGAGACCTGTTGAGAATTATCCTTCCAGAAAAATAATTTAGTGGAAGGGCCATATCTAATGAAAGTGTAAAACTGGCACCCTTCTCATCCTTCCTTTCCTCCTGTGATCTCTTCTCAGGGAAATTCACTAGCTCATCTATTGGCCCTTGATTTTCTGTACTGACAAATCCTCCACACGTTTTTCATAAAACTTTTATAAAATATGTCTAATTGTGACAGTTAAAAAGCCAGGATGTTTCTTACTGTACATGTTGCAATATGGAGGAATCTCAAAATAAGCATGTTGCGTGAAAGAAACCAAACCAAAGAAAAAAATACATAGTGGATGATTCCGTTTATATAAAATTCTAGAAAATGATAGAAAGAAGATCAGTGGTGGCCTGGGGATGAGGACAGGGCTGAGGAGGAGGAGTGAGATTGTTTCTAGAAGAGGACAAGAGGGGACTTCAGGGGCAATGGCATGTTCACTATCGTCATTGTGGCTGTGGTTTCACAGGTATATAGATGTGCCAAATGGTACACTTTAAATACGTTCAGTTTAGTGTATGTCGAATTGTACAGTTCTACCTCAATATAAATTGTACCTCAATACAGCTGTTTTTTATTTTTTTAAAAGAAAAAATCAATGTGTTCTTGTGGTCCAGTCTTAAAGCAGTAAGCATAAAAGTACAGTAAAACTAAAAGTTAGCTTTGGAAATAGTTCAAGTTATTTTCTTGGATTTTCCGAACTCTGTAGCATTAACTCTCTAAAACACCCTTATTTTTTCTCATTCCACTTCTTTCAGGTCCTTACACTATCCCCACACCTTTGTGTTCTAAATTTCCTGAAAACTTCACTTTCTACCACCAGCCTAAGTGAATATATTTTGTATTTTTCCAAATCATATTAAGTATAGTTCCAGATCCAAAATATTAGCAAAAAGATGCTAAATCAGGCATTTTTGCTGCCAACCCTTGCCCTATTATGGTTCAAGAACATCAGGATACTAGGGAAAAGAAATGATAGAAGATGCCTCATCTTTATTCTGTGGTGGCCACGCTTGTTATTGTTGATCATTCTGCTACACAAAACTGTGTTTTAGCAGTCAGCATTCATTGGTTCTTCCACTGTGCCAGGCAATAAATTAATTCATTTTCTTACTCCTCATCACAAACCCTTAAGAAATGTACTAAATGCCCCCATTTTCTACTCTCTTGCTCTGTGATGAGGGCTAGTCGCTAATCTTCTGATTACTAGCTTTCAAAGGGAAATGAAAAGAGAGAAAACTGATTACACTGATCTGCCTTTTTGGTAAAATAAAACCCAAGTCTTTCTTTTAAAAGTTTAAAAGTATTTAAAAACCCTTGGGAGAAATAACAGCTGTCAAAAAAACATTTACCAAGTCCACCAAGCATTGGTGTCATCCTGGAGATGTTGAAAGCTTTTGCTCATATGTTGAACTAACACATCCAAACATCCCCATTCAGAGGCGGGTCAGAGAGCCAGGGAAGCCAGCCCACCTCCACGCAGTACAGGAGAATCACAGTGGCCAGAGCTTAGTCCCTCCTCCCTCGGGGCCTGCCAATTAGGCCAGATGGTGACTGGCCTTTGCTTTTTATCAAGGGACATTTGTTCGTGAAGGAGGATGCTGAAGAGGAGGCCAGACAGCAGGGAGAGAAGCAAAGAGAGAAAGGTGGTGTAGCCTCCATCAGGGCAGGAAAGGTTTGGGACAGAGAAGTGAGAGGCTGGGAAGCTGCTCACTACCAGGTCTGTGAAGAGACAACTAGGCTACAAAGAATTGTTCAGTGCAGGGATCATACTGCAGTGGAGAGAAAAGGAAGAAAAGCCATCATTTTATGGTGCAAGCAGAGGCAAGGGTTAGACATTTCAGGAATTGACCCAGAAATCCTAGGAATTGAATGACCATGAAGCTAGAAGATAAGTGTGGACAAAACGGGAGCCTTGTGGGAGGGAGTCAGCCACACCTGGGTGAGGAGCATCAGACACACAGGAAAGCAGTGGCAAGTGCCGGGGCTGAGGTCTACGTGAAGCAGGAGGCCAATGGGAAGCAGGAAGTTCCCAGGAAAAGCCTCAACACGTACACCTGGCAGGAGATCCAGAAACACAACCAGGAGGCCGACCAATGGCTGGTCATCAACCGCAAGGTTTACAATGTCACCGGCTGGGCAGACAGGCATCCAGGTGGGCGCCGGGTCCTCAAGCACTACGCCGGGGAAGATGTCACGGTAAGAAACTCTCTTTCTATTTCCACCCCCACCGAGCTGCTGAGTGGCCGAGATCTTGGCTGTTTTCCCTTAAAGCATGTGAGTACATGTTCAGGCTCCATGATCACTTCCCTCCTCACAAATCAATTTTTCAGGATTCCTATCTACAAATAGTAAGAACTTGGAAGCAAAGGAAGCCTCAAGCTCTGGCTGTTAGCTGCACCAGTTTGGGATGAGCTCAGGCATTGACAGTAAATACTCCATTTGTGTATTCTGCGTTTTGTTTTATTCTTAGTGTTTTGTTTGGCTTTGTTTGGGAGTGGAGTCACTGTCTTGTAAGAAGAAAGATGTAAAGAGGTAAATATAATATGGAGGAAAAATCTACACCCAAGTAGACATTTCTAAGACTCTTACAATTGGAGTATCTAAAAGAAAGAAAGCAATCCACCCAGTCTGCATCAAAATGTTGTGAATAGTGATGAAAGCTTACAATTATCTAGGCTTAGCGAGCTTAAAGGCCTCTTTTGCATCCTGTAGCTCCTTCGGTGGGTTACAGGTGATACAACCCACTTTTATGGACACATTCAAATGCATCACCTTGCATAAACCTACCCTGGATGAGGGTGACTGTTATTCTTATATTACACATGAGAAAATTAATTTTCAAACATGTAAATAATGGGTCACACAGCCAGCAAGTGATACTGCCATATTTCGATATCAGGTTGGATTGACCATAAAGTCCGATATACCTGGATCTTTAAGAAAATAACATTTTCACTGAATATTTGATAAGGAGGTCTCCCAAAATCCTAAGTGCATTTAGAAATCCTTTTTAATATGTTCCATAAGGAAGCTGGTTTTTTTCCTTGCTGAACACACCCAGGTACATCCTTACCATTTCTCTCAGATCTGATATTTTTAAAAATGAAGTTCACCCTTTTCTCAGGAAATGTGCATGAGCTTGTAGCAAGGGATTTCCACATGCTGTGTAGAGAGCTACAGAGGAGAGAGTACAAGAATCAAAGTGAAGAGCATTTGTGTGAGAGTAACAGCAGAAAATTTTTAAAAAAGAAAATGAAAAATGCAACAGACCCCTAGCTATCCATCCCCTCATTTCCCCAACTCAGAGAAAATATGGAGGAAGTTTTTCCAAAACAAGTCACAGAATCACCTCAGAGGCCACGCTGGTGAAGACATGGGTCTCCAACCACCTTGGAAATAACTGATTGCCTCACTGGGTTCAAGGCAGCCCACATGATAAGTCTATAATTTCCATGTGGTTTTTATCACAGAGGTCTAGAAAAGACCCTGATGTCCTATCCAACTATAACCAAGAAAGAGGAATTGATCAATGTAATAGAAACCATCAAGATCTTGCGAACAAATATTCATGCTACCTTAGGCTTCATACATGGCAAGGAAAAAAATCCTAACCTTGGTGAGCCATGTACATTAGACTTAAGTAAAATAAACACAAAAATATTCAGAGAAAAGATGCTCTAAGGGAAGATGGTTTAAGAAGAATGGGAGGTGCCAGGATCATCCACAATACTCCATGGCTTGGAATCGGTGATGTGAATCTGGGAAAGTTATTGAAATGCTCTGAGCCTCAGCTTCTGCATCTGCAGAATGAGAATGACATGACCCATCTGTGGTTTACGGTAAACGGAACAATGTGTATAGGGTGTTTGGCATAATGCCAGACTCTTGGTACAAATTCATTCAATTGCAGCTATTATTATTCATATCACCAGCAACCATGTCATCAGAAATGTAATTATTACTCTCTGCTTGTTCACCATCAGCTTAGAAATCCTGGGTAAATTTGGGGTCATCTGATTGGGGAAAGAGGGGTATATGATGGAGAAGCATCATGCTCTCCAGTGAAGGAGGCCAGAACATAAAGTCAGAGGACCTGAGGCCAAACGCTCACTGTGTAACTTATGAGACATTTGCAGGTTGGGCCCCTGCATGGCAAGTATGTCCCAAAGTATGGTCTCTGTGTGTCAGCCCTGGACCCAAGGCTGCACCTGCCCAAAGGGGTACATCTTTTTCTTGTTTACATAGCAGCTCTTTTCCAGCCTCCAGCCTCCCCTTAAAACTGGATAATGATACCTATGTAATCCATCACATGGAGTCATTCCTTCATTTATGCAGTCAGTTCTTTTACAGCTCATGTTAGGGGCCCAGCCAGATGGGAATGAAACAGATCTGCTTTGCATCTGGGCTCCACATTTACCAGGAACGTCCTGAGGAGGTTGCATAAGCTCTTGAAGTCTCACTTCCCTTATTTACAAAATGGGGATAATAATACCTTCATCTTAGAATTTCTGTGAAAGTCAGCAGAGGTAAAATGAAGTGCTTATTTTGCTGCTTGGTGTAGACTAAATATTCAAAAATGGCAGTTTTTGTATTTTATTATTATTTCATTCTTTTGAGAAGACTTTTAATGCCCTCCCAGGAACTTTACTAAGAAAAATAAATCTATAAAAAGATTGGCCCGTAAGCTCCTGTTATTGCACATATGAGTTATCTGGTTGTACTGAAACTGTATAATTTAAAACTGATGTCACTACCCTAATAACTAGAGTTTAGGCCTAGCTTTCTTTTGCTTGTAAGAGCTCACCCCCCAAAAAAGCCAGAAACAACCTGTACATCCAAAAAGAAGAATTGATTGTATGGAGTATAATATGATTGTAATATGACTAACCCTCAATTTAAAATAAGGATTATGAAGCATTTTGATGATAGAAAATACGTATGAACAAATATTTGGCCACAAGTTTTTTTTTATAAAACAACAGTACGTTCCCAGCTCCACAAAAAAAGAAAAGTAAATGCAATTTTACGATATATTCATAGAAGCAGCATGTTCAGAACAAAGAAAGCAGGTTTATTATTCTGTGGGCAGAGCTGCTCCTGTTTTATCTCTGGGTCACACACTGCAGCAGAGACATTGAGAAAATCAAGTTCTTTCTCATGAGAGGCCAAGGCCTACATGACGGGGGAAGAATGCCAAAGGCCTAGAGGAAGGAGTCCGTTTCAACTGCTTGGAGGACTTCTACGTGGAAGAAGGTAGAGATGTGTGCGGCTCCAGAAGAAAGCATCCCAAGTGGTTGGGGATGAGTAGAGTCAGCAGAAGCAAGGCTGGGGCAGGGGAAGAGAGGGTGAGTGCAGAGGGGGAGCACAGATAGGACTGTCGTCATGAGTAAGCACCCGGTCAGAAGGGCATCCCAGCCTAGACAATTCCTCTACTTAATACAATATTGGCCAGAAGTAAGTAATGTCAGTGACAATCATAGCAGGAAGTCACAGGCAATGAGAAGAGGACAAGGCAGAGAGACAATGAAGGGAGAGGCAATGTAGGCGGACAGAAAAGGGAATGAGGAGGGAGAGAAGGATCCTGAGTGCTGAGCTAAGGAGTTTGCATTTGGCCCTCGCTGCCTGGCTGCCTCTCCTTCCTCTACCCACTAGGACGCTTCCCCAGCACAGCATCCTCTACCCTCATATCACAACAAAACCAACCAGCATGTCTAAGCTGTTGGTTGGAGGAAAGTAATAATCAGTCACAATTGCATCTTTCCTGGCTTGTCAAAATTGTGTAAATAATTTGATTATCATCTGATTGATTGTTCTAGTTATGAAATAGATGGAGGAGAGGAGAAAGAAGGGAGTTCAAGTACTAACGGATGAAAATGGGGCCCTGGGGAGGCTCTGCTTTTCTGCAAGCTCACCTGTCAGATAAATGAAGGATGAAATTGAGAAGAGCTGATCAAGGTGAAGGAAGATGAGGGCAAAGTCCAGGGAACACACTGAAGGCGCAAGCGGGGTGTTAGCAACAGCAATGGAGAAGAGGGAATGGGCGGGAATGATGTTCAGGTCACAGCCTTTATAATATTTGACAAGTGACTGGATAAATAAGCAAGATAGAGGAATTAAGCTGACTTATCAACATCTGGTGTGGGGGACTAGGTGGTGATATTCATTATGGGATATGGAAGCCAGGAGTATGTCTAGGTTTGGAAGAGGGAATGGAGAAGTGGGGGTGGTGGAGAGTGTCTTCAGGCTACAGCTTGGCTGAAGGTGTCATAGGAAAAATTCTCAGTATAAGGAAGTTTTTAAATATTGAAAGTTCTCAAGCACTAGAATGAGTTGGAGTGGAAACATAACGCTCTGCCCATCCCTGTGGATGAAGAGAAATCTGGTGACTTAATGTGATCATTCTCCATTCCAAAGCAGCTGTCTCACAGAGCATGGGCAAAGATATATGCTCCCCACAGATCCGCCTATTCAGAACCCACCCTCCTTCTGAAATATGTGCAGACTTATTCTAGCTGTTGTCTTAGAACAGGTGAAATCTGAGGAGGAGGCAGAAAGGGAACTATTCAAAGGTGAGGGATTGGAGTCTTCATCATGTGCTTTTGTGAGGTGCGTAATTCAAGGTCTGCATTCCACTTATCTTGTTTTGTGACTACATGCTTGTTTTCTGAATTGTTTCTTAGCAAATTTGTTTTGGGAAATTTCAACCCACCCTAGATGAACTAAACAATATTAACATACAATCATGGTTATTTACTGATGTCTGATTCCAAAGCCTAACCACTTAGCCTCTAGGCTGGATCCTCGATAGGTTTTAGAATGACTGGATAAGTGCAAGAAGGAATTACTGAGCCCGTGGGCCAGATTATGTAGTATTATCTACCTTTGGGAAAAAACCCAAAGCTTGGAGAAATTAAGCAATTTGCACAAATGAAACAGCCTACTCCTCAGCTACCCTATACCTTGCCTTAGTGTGAATGAGGAAGACACACTATTTGGGTGGTTTTAGCCCCTTAGGCACAAGATTTGGTCAACAGAGTGTCTGCTGGAAGTCAGGCCACACTTGCCCTCTCAGCCAAGTGCCTTTGTGAAAGGCAAAATCCGTATGTAGCATTTTAAATTGTAAAAACAGGATTTTGTCTCAGGCATTCTAACTTTATGTATTTGTCTCTTCCACTAGGGATTATACTGCTTTTACATGAAGGCACGTCACTTCATTCCTCACCAAATAACATAAAAAAAATAGCAGACTTTCAAGTCAATTGCAAAAGCAAAGTAGTAATCACATCTTTCTCATGTTGTTACTATTCTGGAAGTGATCAGTTTTAAGATGAGCCCTGGTATAAATTTATGAGTAAGTTAAAGAGTAGAGAAGATGATTGAGAAGGGAGTCAAAAGCCTGACATGAAATGGGAGATGCTAAAGTAGCAAGGAGGTCAGAAACTAGAGATGCTGAGGGTAGAGATGCTTTATTCTCTGAGCGCCACACGTTGGCAATCCCACCTCCTTCTTATAGAAATGCCAAATCCATCCACTCATTCATCTTTTCCCTTATTCATAAGGCATTTATTGATTACATACCGTATTCCAGGCACAGCAATAGACATTAAGTGTACAGTGATCAATAATAAGACATAAATCCAGTCTTCAAAACATGCCACTAAAGAAGAAGCAAGTACATAAATTCATTACAGCATAATTTGAAAATCTCTAGAAACAAAGTGTCACGTGAGCCCAGGGGCAATCATGAATAACTTTCCTGAGTGATCCAGGGAGAGGCATGATTAAGATGGATCTTCAAGTGTGCGAGGAGCTTTTATGGAGAGAAAACGGAAGAAGGAAGTCAAGGCAAAGAGCAGTTTGTACAAAGCATCAGAACCACAGAGGTGCGTGGATTGAGCATTGAATGGGGAGGCGTCAGCAGAGAAGGTGGTGCATGAAGGATGTGGAGACCTGAGTCGGGGGAGGCAGGTTGGGGCCACAGGCAAAGTGCTTTATGTGACTAAAACCTAAGGTGAGGAGACACCATCTCCATTTGCCCAACAGGTACCTACATATTTTAGCATCGTCACAAAACGCCCTGCCTTTGCTCCTCTCTTGGGAGGCCTTTCAGGAAAAGAATTATACATGTTAAGGCTGGAATGGACTTTTACATCTTCATGGCTTTAGACTCACATAGCCCTACATTCAAATCCTGACTCTGCTATTGTCTCTGGCGTCTGGGGGCAAAACTTTTCTCCTCTCTGAGAATCAATGTCTTTATTTGTACAACAGAAGCGATGGAAGCTCACAGAACTAAGACGATGACTACAAGTTGGCCCATAGAGCGCCTTGTACATAGGACGCACTCTATAAACACGGGCACTAGTCCCTCTCCCCTTCATTTCACCCTCTCCCCTTCCTTCAGCAGAATTTACTTGCCCAAGAATGTTGGTAACAGGACTTGTTATTGCAGGCCTTTCAAGA
>CAUYSK010071073.1:0-12387 GCA_963575035.1 Avahi laniger
ATCTCGCGTCTGCGCTGAATACCGCTCCCGATCTGTCGTAAGGTCTCCAGTGCCTTCCTGCTGGTGGCCCCAGGCCTGCCCATTGGCTTTGCATCCTTGGCGCCCGTTGCCTGCTCCCAAAGTACCGAGAGATAATCTCCAGCGACTGCCAGTACAACTCGTAGTCGTCCTCCTCTGCTGGGAGTGGCGTCGAGGGTAGTGACCCATCCGTGCTGGGGCCGTAACTGGCCTCCCCGACCGACTCCAGCGAGGGCGGGCCAGCCGCCGGCATCCCGAGAGGCTCCGGCTCACACCCATTCACCTCGTCTTCGGGTGACAGGATGGCGTCGGCTGCTGAGGCTTCCATCCCCTCCGGCGGCAACCTGGGGCGGGTGGGCGGGAAGAACAGCAGCCTCACAGGGGTGGCAGTGACGTCGGGGACCGTGGCACCAATGGGTGCCGGCCGCACAACCCTCCAGGCGTCTGGTGTGAGGGAGGCCGGGGGGGCTCCCTGTGGGGCTTCCGTCAATCACTGCGCCGGCTTCCCCTCCCCCTGCATCTGGGCGGCCTGTGGCCTCCTTCTCGGTAGCCAAAAGCTGCCCTCCCGGAGGGGTGGCGCCGCCGCTGCCACCCAACCCGGCCCTCCCACCGTCGAGGTTGGGTTTCATCACCGTGTTTCCTTTGAGGCCAGACATAGCAAGTCGCCCACACCTGGGTGAGAGAGGAACAGGTGCGGCCACGACCCCTTACTTGACGGAAGCGGAAGTGAGGGGCGGAAATGAGTGGGAGGTGTTCCCCATCACGTTTTTAGGGCGGGGCCTATTGGCTGCGCCAGCCAACTCTGCGAATCTTACTACTAATAGCCAATTGTTGACTGGAAGTCTTCTGATAACTTAAGCAGTCGATTAACACATATTTTGTTAAGTTATATGTATTACATACTGTATTCTTATAATAAAGTAAGCTAGAGAAAAGAAATGTTATTAAGAAAACCATAAAGGAAGTGAATATATATTTACTGTTCATTAAGTGGAAGTGGGTCTTTATAAAGGTCTTCAACCTTATCGTCTTCACATTGAGCAGGCTGAGGAGAAAGAGGAAGAGGAGGGGTTGGTCTTGCTGTCTCAGGGGTGGCAGAGTTGAAAGAAAATCTGAAAATAAATGGACCTGCACAGTTCAAATCTGTGTTGTTCAAGGGTCAACTGTACTTTAACTGGCAATGCTCCAAATTAAGTCAGTTCCTTTCAGCAGCAGCAGCAGAGCCCTTCCCTCTACCTGGGGCAAGGGTAGAGGGAAGGTGGTGAATGGCCAGTTGGGGCAGGTCCATGTAAGAACACCACAGACTTATTCATTGCGTACCCAAGTTGTACAGTTTAAATGTTTTTCCCCTCCGAAACTCATGTTGAAATTTAATCCTCGATGTTGAATGTGGGGCCTGGTGGGAGGTGTTTGGGTCATGAGGGCAGATCCCTCATGAATGCCCTGGTGCCCTCCTTGGAATAATGAGTGAGTTCTCACTTTATTAGTTCATGTGAGAGCAAGTTGTTTAAAAGAGCCTGGCACCCCCTCCTCTCTCTCTTGCTCCCTCTCTCGCCATGTGACAGACCTACTCCTCCTCATGAGTAGAGGCTTCCTGAGGCCCTTATCAGAAGTAGATGTCAGTGCCATGCTTCTCCTACAGCCTGCAGAACTATGAGCCAAATAAACCTCTTTTCTTTATAAATTGCCTAGCCTCAGGTACTCCTTTATTGTTGCACAAAACAGACTAATACACCAAGATTCAGAAGTTCCGTTTGTTGAATCCTTGGGTCAATTTCCAGAGTGCTAAAATGGTTGTTTTTGAAAATGTGTCCAGCTTTTTAGTCGCTATGCACATAGGTATAAATTTTCCAAACTTGGGAATTTATTTACTCAAATACAGGAGGATTACCTCCATCAAGGTCAAAAAAACCTTTCGATGGAGGGAGATGTCAGTCTGTCAGTCCTTGACCACCATCAGTGCAAGAATCAACCGTAGAGTGTAGGGCTGTGGGCCCAGGAGGAAGGTGGCTGGCGGTCCCTCCACCACCTCTGCCGCCGCCTGCTCAGCTTGTGTTGCCGTTCAACGGTGAGGCATGAGACCGTGAGGCGAGCAAGGAATCGGCCGCCACCTTGTTTGGCCGCTTGCGGAGCTGCGTGGGCGGGGCCCATGGCAAGTCCTCCCGCAACATCCAGTCCTTGGACCACTTCAAGTAAGTGTGTTGGAGGCAGATGGGGGAGTCCGCGCGGGGCTGGGCATGGGGAAGGGGGTGCAGAGCCCCGGGCTGGGGCTGCTGGGAGGTGGAGAGTGAAGGTGGGGGGCAGAGAGGGGCTCGCGGGGAAGGAAGGCTGTAGGGTGGTTAAGAGCGAATGCTCTGGAGTCAGAGCGCCTGAGTTCGAACCCTGACCCCATGACTCTTGGCAGTGTGACCTTGGACAAGTTGCTTAGTTTCTCAGAGTCTCAATATCCCCACCTGGAAAGTAAGGGGATACGATTTCAGTTTATGAACGCGGACTTTGCTCTTGCTAGGGACTGATGATGGCCACCAAGCCTCCCGGGGTGGTACTTCTTAGACTGCACAGTTTAGGGGTCAAAGGCCTGAGTCCCAGAGTTGGGCAGATCCTGGTTTGAATTTAGGCCTCAGTTTCCTCACTTGTAAAATGGGTAGTGTGACAAAACTGTCTTCCTGCAAATGTTTTGAGAGTTGATTGAATAAGAGAATGAACATAAAGCTCAGAACATGTATTAATGTTCAATAAGGAGTAATAATTAAAAGAACAAAGTATTTTCTGTGAGGAGTCTAAGCAGGGAATAATCAGAAGTAGTGTTCTGTGGGAGGACGAGTGGCAAACAGGGCCCCTGGGAAGCAGGAGTGCACAGAGATTGAGACTGGCTTTGCAGTCAGACCTGCCTTCAAATCCTAACTCCACCACTTAGTGGCTGTGTGACTTTGGACAAATTACTTCACCTCTCTGAGCCTCCAGTTCCCCATCTGCAAGTGGGGATGATGAACATGGTACAGGATTCAGTAATGTCATGCTGTGTTTATCACTTTGGCAAGGCCTTCCCAGACCACCCTACCTAAAGTGCTCCTCTCATCCCAATTCCTGTCTGCCAGATCTTTCTCTTGATTTCATTCAGTGTGTCTCCACTATCTGTGATTATCCTTTTCATTTCTACTTCTTTTCTGTCTCCTATTAAACTGGTACTTCCAGGGGGATAGAGACTGCTTGGTTTGTTCATAGCTGTATTCCCAGCATCTAGCACTGTGCCCGGCACACAGTAGGAGCTCAGTGGATACTTAAAGAATGAAAAAATGAATTGGGGAGAGGTTCAGAGCATGCAGGCTGAGACCCAGGTTTTGGGGGCAGGTGGGGAGGGTGATGAAAAATAGAGACCTTTGAGGAGGAAATGACTTCAGGGAGGAAGTGGCATTTAATAAATGTTTGTGAGTCTCAAAGAGCGGGGGCCAGAGCGTTCATTATGTGGTGAGGGATGGTTTTGGGGGGAGGTGGTAAGAGAAGACAAGGAGAGGAGAGAGGCCCATGGTAAGGTTGGGGGTGGGTAGGGAAGCAGAAATTTTGAACGGGAGGGCAGCTGGCAGGGAAAGGGAGAGACTTAAGGATTTCAGGAATTTATGAGTAGGTGGATGTGGCAAGGAGGGGAGGATGGTTATCCAGAGGAGGCTGGGCCTCCTGCCACCACCCAGGTACCTGCAGACTGTAACCTAACTCTGCCTGACTCTAGCCCTTTTGAATGACTTTAATAGTTATTGAATGCTTTATTCTGTGCGGGGTACTTGCTAAGGACTTCCTGTGTATTATTTCCATTAGTCCTAAGACATCTATGAGTTAATAGGAACTATTATTGTTTCCATTTTATAGAAGTGGAAACTAAGGTTCAAGGTGCTTAAGTCACTCGCCTCCAGGTAACAACAGCTAAAGAGGGTCTATAGAGCTTGCACTGTCTTTCTGAATAAAACTTCATGATAGGTCAGTTGGGGACACTTTTGACTCAGCTGAGCCTCATCACGGGTGGGGCATCTTTGCCACCTGGCCAGCCAGAGAATGGGAAAGGTTCTCAGGTTCCTTTGCAGTGTCCTGGGAACTGCCCAGATTCATTGTTTAGGTCATGTGTCTGTCAGGTGCTTCTTTGGAAACCCCGAGCTGCCTGCCCTGGATCAGGCAGATCAGCTTAATCCATATTACAGCCAGAAGAACCTGTGATTCATGCATTGGTGGGGGGCTTAGAAGATTCCCAGGTGACTTGGAAAAGAATTCCATAAAAGCTAGTGATCACACCAGTGCTTGCGCTGCTCTTCACTTGACTCTGCTAGTAAACATGTAGGGTCTTGGGTACAAAACAGCTCATTCCCTGAGAATTTGTAGCTGGTGGGGGAGACAGCCATAGAGCCAATGGCTGTGCAGTGTGACAAGTGCTGGGATCACTGTAGGCCCAGGGGTCTGTGGGAACCCTCTTTGGACAGGTAGGAGCCACCCTATGGGATCGTGGGATGCAGGAGGGAGAACACCATAATCAGGACCCTCGGGTTTGTGGCCTGCGGGGGTGCTGGTAGCTGTGGGAAACAAGGCTAAAGGTAAGAAGGGGCTTGGAATTTATCTGACATTTAGGGTGACCAACCATCCAAGTTTGCCTGGGACATGGAACTTTCAGTGCTAAAACTGAGAAAGTCCTGGGCAAACCAGTAACCAGTACAAACTGGTCAGCCTATCAGTGACAAGTGACGGTTCCTAATATACTCTTGCCCTGACCTAGGCAGTATGGTTGGAGAGGAGAAGTTAAGATATTTATGCAAATTTAGAAGCGATAATTATTTTGGTTTTTTTTTTTTTTAACACACAAAGCATCTGATCTGGGAACTCTCCTCTTCCTATAGACTTAATATTTTTTAGAACAGTTTGAGATTTACAGAAAGATTGAGAAGATAGTACAGAGAGCTAGAAACCCTTTTTAAATCACACTATTCTTCATAATATTCCCAGCTTGCAAACTGGAAAGGAATTTTCCTGTTAGGGTTTTGTTTTTGCTGAATAATAATGGAATAATAATGGAAAACTGTGTACTGTAGTCTTTGCCTACTGGATCGAGTTAGTGATTTGGAGTTGAGGCAGATTGAAATAGTCAAGAGGTTATTTCCTACACATCATGGGTGGTTTATTGCCCAGACTGTGGGCAAGGCTATGATATCAACTGACAAATGGCCACCACTAAGTAGAAAAGCTTTACTAATGGGGTTGTGTGATGGCTACTGAAATATCATCTTTACCAAACACTGCAAGTCCACAGCTGGTAGAACTTGCTGGTGCTTGTGTTGTGCTGTTGCTTTAGTTCTGGTCATTTTTGTGTGTGGGCCAAGATTCTTGGTTGCAAATGACAGAAACCCAGCTCAAATTGTCTTAAGCCCTAAATGGAATTGGATAGCTCCTGTCACTAAATGGTCTGTCCTGGCTAAACCATGGCTGAATCCAGGTATTTAGACAATGCCATCAGGAATCTGCCTCTTCCCATCTCTCAGCTCTGCCTTCTTCCACATTGGTGTTATTCTCAGGCAGGCTCTAGGCATGCATCATATCAGTTTAGTAATTCCTGGGGAAAAGAGAGTTTCCTTTCTTAATATTGCCAACAAAAGTCCAGAATTGAGTATTCTTGGACCAACCTGAGTTCTCAAGCCATCCTGAGCTGTCACTGCGGCCAGGAATATACAGTGCTCTAATTGGCCAAGACTCATTCCTATACTCCTCCCTGGCGCCAGGGTGGGATCAGCTCCACCCAAGCTAGTGGACAGAGAATGAGGAAAGAGGTGGCTCCCTATGGGAGAATCAGGGGTTATTACTCAAAGAAGGTGGGGAATGTATGCCCAGCAGGTAGATGTTCACCTACTCTTGGTATATTCAACTTTGGCTAAGATGGTACTGACAGCTTCAGAGCTGAGGCTACAATATTGCCATATTGATTTTCTTAAAATATCATGTTTTACCATATGACACAAAAGGGTCCTAAGCACCCACTATGTCAAGTCTAAATTCTTCTTTCAGGCTTTCAAAGTGCTCTAGACTCTTTTCCCACCCATCCAGTTTGGAG
Organism: Avahi laniger; assembly: GCA_963575035.1. NCBI lineage: Eukaryota > Metazoa > Chordata > Mammalia > Primates > Indriidae > Avahi > Avahi laniger. The sequence goes on from CAUYSK010071073.1 coordinate 6,101, forward strand.
CACAGGGGGTCAGGAACATTCTTGATTGGCAGACACCCGTCTAAATGGAGACCTAAAGGATGAGTCATTGTTACCAAGCAGTAGGGGGACAGGGAGGAAGGAAGGGTGTTTCAGGCAGAGAAATGGCACTGGAGAAAGCTGGGCAGGGGACAGGGCAGGGGGAGCAGTGCACATTGGCAGAACTCTGGTGGTTCAGTAAGGGAGTGAACATGGGGTGAGGGGGAATTGCAGGACCTGAGTGCAGACCCATGGGGTGGGAGAGATCACCAGAGGCCAGGTCCCTCTGGGCCCTGTAAATGACGTTAAGAATTTGGACATTAAAGTACAAACAGTGGAGAGCCACTGAAAGTTTTTAATCAGAGGAGCGCTGTAATCTGGCTGAAGTTTGCAGAATGAATTGGAAGAGGGCCAGACTGAAGGTGGGCGTCTGTCTGCTCAGGGGCCACTGCCATCTTCTGGTGAGTTATGGGAGCAGCCAGCTGTCATCCACGTACATTTCTGTGGACACTCCTTCTCTCTCTCTCTCCCTGGCACACACTTCACAAGCCCACCTGAGCACCTGTCCTCTTCCTGCACATCCAAATGCCAATTCTTCCCTAAAGATTCACTTCAGCTGACGAGAGTTTTCCTGTCTTCTCTAACTTCTCTTGTGCTTGTTCTCATTGTCCCAGTCAGTTATCACATTATTATACACTGTCTTCTCATTGCCAAGGAGTGGACCAGCTGTTAGGTCCTCTGGGTTCTTCAAGCTTCATCTCAACCTTGGATTAGATCCCCAGGAAGTTCGAAGTTCCTCGGGCATGTCCTTTTGCCATCAGAAATCGTCTTACTTTGTTACGTATCTTTTTGTCTTTCTCTCTCAATTTGAACATAAGCTCCATGAAGGCCTGTGTGACTTGTTCAGCTGCATATCTTCAGATGCCAGCACAGGACCTGGTAGATGGTAAGCAATCAACAAATATTTGTCACAGGATGAATGAAAGAGGCAAGTTCTGAGCAGCCTCTTCTTAACAACTGCTTGCTCTCACCAGTTTGATCACAGTGACTGTGCTGGAGCTGTGACTTTTCTCTGAAAGCTCTGCCTACATCCTCACCATGTATCCCAGGCCCAGTCTCACTCACTGGCCCGGTTTGACATCTTTAGGGGATGATTCACCATGAGAACCGCCACCTGTGAACACCTTTCTCTGCTCCTCTAATCTGATCCCCCCACCCCACCCCAAGTGTAGCCTCTCCTTGTCCTGCTGGCCAGAAGACTGAACACTGACCAGATAGGACACAGAGTGGGACACACTGGAGAACGTCTAGAGGGCCTCTGCCCAGGTGCTGAAAAGGCCAAACAGACACAGGCTCTGTGGCCCCCACCTCCCTCCCACACTTGGCACGTTGTTATTTGGAGGTGTATGTGAATTAGGGGTAAATTGCTAATACCCTAGGCCTCCTACTGTTCCACTTATCCTTTCTCAAGCCCCAGCCTGGGGATAATTTTCAGGATCTTCAAATAGGAGCATCCTAAGAGGAATATTATGGTACGAGACACAAAACTTGAAGCTATCTTCAAAAAATGCTGTCACTGAAGTTGAACTTGGACAGTATTTCTGTCTGTGAAATGGGCATAAGTATTGATTTCTGAGGGGTGTGGGGCTTTATTAACTGTAGTGGTTTAACTTGTGAAATTAGTGACTCTTTTGAGAAAGCAGGGTCTGTTAAGGCAGGATTTGTTTATATCCATCGTCCTTGGTGATGAACCTCTAGTGTGTTGGTTGGAGTTTTTCCATCTCCAAGCATTGGAAACTTAAGCTTGTCTGTTAGGCTGGGGTTAGCTAATGTGCAGGGGTCTGGCATGGGCCTCTACATCTGCAGAGCTTCTTTTGCGGATATGATAATGCTGGCTGTTTGCCAAAGAAATAGAGTAAGGATCACTAGTAAGGTCTTTCCTTAAGATCAGAAACATACTTTCATACCTTTTTGGTTTGTTGTTTATTTGTTTTTCTTGAATGTTAGGCATTCATGATTTCATGTAAATGTTTGGCCAATAAAAGTGTTGTTTACTTAAAAAAAAAAGAATCAACGGTAACACTGGTCTGGAGATTTTTCTACTATTTTGCAATATAGCTGTTAGCCCAAACATGAAGAAAGGAACTAATATTTAATAGAAGATAGACATCAGTTTTTTTTCTTTTTTCTTTTAATATAGATTTAGGGGGTACAAGTTGAATTCCATTACACATTGGATGTCAGTTTTGATATACACTTTGCTGATGTGATTTGAACTTTGAGCCATGTGCGTGGGCAAATCTAGGCGGCAGAACAGAAGAACAGAAGGCCATATGTCTGCAGGATGTAAATGAGAAATTAGGAATGAAAGGGATAGAGAAGAATATGAATAGAGTCTTATGACTTCGTTTTAAGGCCTCTTTTTGCCTAGATCAATTTTCCAATTACTTTGTAAATCCTTCAAGAGCAAGAACAGTCTTTTACGTGCTGTAAGATGCTATAATGTAATGTCAGTACTGCACATGTGTTAAAATAACAGTAACTAGCTTCAATAGTGTGAGTAGTGTTAAAGGTTAGATTTGTCAGTATTATTAGAGAATGAAGCCAAAATTCCAGCTCCGTAATGTGATGTGAGTCTGTCCCCCCAAATCTAGAAGATGGGGCTGAGGACTAAACTCTGATCTTTTCTTTGCCCAAAAAATAGAAGAAAATTTTTCGTTTCTAAGGGGGCCTGGTGAGTCATACCTACAAATGATAAAATCTCAGTAAACAGGTTTTTATGTTGTTGTTTACTTCCCAACCTTATTCTGGTATAGCATCACATGAAAGACAGAAGACCCTTAAACATTCCTTTCAGCTGATTCCTGGTCTTTTGGACAAAACTAACTCTTTCAGCCAATTGTCAACTAAAGAATCCCTAAATCCACCCATGATTTGCAAGCCCCTGCTTTGAGATGTCCTGCCTTAATCCCTAAATCCCTACTTATGACTTGTAAGCCCCCACTTCCAGATGTCCTCCCCTTTTGAGGCCAAACCAATGTATACCCTCGATGTATTGATTTACGATTCTACCTATAATTCCTGTCTCCTGAAAATGTGTAAAAATCAAACTGTAACCCAACTACAGTGAGTCCACTTGCTCAAGACTCCTGTGAATGGCTCCGGGTCTTGGTCCTCAAATTTGTCTCAGAATAAATCTTTTTAAATTATTTCAGAGTTTGGATTTTTCCATCCACAGGACACTGAGGCATTGACAGTAATAAAATCTTAGACACGTAAGAGTCAAATTTTCTTTTTTTTTTTTGTTTTTGATACAGAGTCTCACTTTGTTGCCCAGGCTAGAGTGAGTGCTGTGGCGTTCAGCCTAGCTCGCAGCAACCTCAAACTCCTGGGCTCAAGTGATCCTCCTGCCTCAGCCTCCGGAGTAGCTGGGACTACAGGTATGCGCCACCATGTTCGGTTAATATTTTCTATATATTTTTAGTTGTCCAGCTAATTTCTTTCTGTTTTTGGTAGAGACGGGGGTCTCGCTCTTGCTCAGGCTGGTCTCGAACTCCTGACCTCGAGCAATCCTCCCGCCTCGGCCTCCCAGAATGCTAGGATTACAGGCGTGAGCCACCATGCCTGGCCAAGAGTCAAATTTTCTGAACTTTATGTAAACAATATCTAAAAGGAGACAGATTAGGAACCAAAGATAGATGTGCTGCCAAAATTCAGAGTACTCATCATGTAATGAGGAACAGCATCCAGGCACAACTATACCATTTTAAGAATAACTGGAAGACTTAAATTTATCAAAAATCATTGAATAGTGTACTTGAAATGGATGAATTATGTGATTTATAAAATATGCCTGAATAAAGTTATTAAGAAATACCTGGGAGACAGAAAAACATATTTTTCAAGTTAACATATGGATTTTAGAAAATATATAGATACCAAAAAAGTCCATTACATTTTTTAAAAATAAGCACTCTGTTAGGTATTCTAGATATTTAATTCAAACAAATGTCTTACATACTTGTACTTTAATATAGGTGATGCATGCCAATTTGGAAATGGATTTATTAATGAAATGTCAGATGCAATTAGAACTCTAGCTATATGGGAATAGAAATTTCGCAAATCTATTTTTTCTTTTTCTGGAACATTTATTATCATGAATACATTTAGAAATTTGCAGCTCATATAACCAACCCATCAACTGCTTTTCACCTTGACCACAAATTTATTTGTATGGAAAAACACAACAGTATTTGCTAAATATATACAGTATTTTCCATCTAATTAGTACCTCAGGGCAGGTTGTTTATAAACAGAAAACAATAAGGGACATGTTAAATATCCTCAGCAGTACTCTCTGCATATTATTAGGTTTAGAAATAAGGAATACAGTTTGCATTTTAAACAATAAGCCAGCTAGCTACCAGATTGCCATTAAGTACAAAGGGAACCGACTAGAATAACTTGTGATCCATAAAGAAATAATACTGTCTGAAGCTTCATATATCATATTTAATTCCCTTTAGCATCAAATCAGAAATATCTTTAGAGAACAATGTAGAAATAGATACCATATTTTTGTTTTCAATATTAATAAAAACAAGAATGCTACTAAAACTATTTCTCCCTTGATGATAAATATGGCACAACTATGCCCATCTCCCACCATCCAACAATCACTCCCAAATGACTAGCGAGTATCCATTAACTGGGATCACTATAGAAATCAGCCACTAATCAGGGAGCATCTGGCTCAAGGGCCCGTAATGGGTTGCAGAGGATTGCACATCATGTTTCACATGTAGATGAGGTTGCCATCTGGTGGATTTTCTCTAACTAAAAGCTAATAACATTTATAGATATAAGTAAGTCCTCTTGTAGTTGGGCAAATATTGCCATTTTTAGAAAATATAGTTTCTTTTAATATATATTGTGTCTACTTTCTGATTTGCATTGAAGGGGGTACCTATGCTTTGTAACTGAAGTATGAGAAAAAATACTAGGAAAGTACATGTACTAAATCTTTGGATTTAAAAGGTAATAAATGTGACTACACATTTTTTTAATTTAGTAAGTTCTTGCTAAATGAAGTTTGTCACATTAATATTAAAAATGTCTATAAGACCTATGACATCACATGGCCTCTGTTTTAAATATTAAAGTATTGGCTTCTTCTGGTTGTCTATTATAAATAAATTAATAAATATTAAAGTGACTTTTGGTGTCATGTATGTCTTTACCTAATAGCCCTGTCATGGAAATTTGTGGTCAGATACATGCAAGAACTGTAAATGGTTCAATATCTAATCTATTCTAATACAGAACGACTGTTGATTCACATACCACCACCCACCTTTTCAGGTTTTCATCTTCTCTCTGTCCTTTACCGAATAGAACTCTCTAAACGTGATCTCCCATATATTGAAATATGACATCTGTCACTTAGAAGGCATGATATTGATTGAAACAGTGTGTTGGGAAACCACAGTCATTTGTTCTATATTCACACATAGGCCAGTTACCTGAACTCTGTCCCATGTGAAAGGGACGGCCTTGCAAAAATAACAAGAAAATGCCTAATCGCACAATTTCCCCAGTAGCAGTTAAAGATCAATCCTATGAGTTCTCTCACTAACAGGTGCCCTGCAAGAGTTCTGTTTTGCATAACTTCTGAAAAGAGCTGAATGAATGGAAAATAGATGTAAATCTCTCTTTTTAAAAATAGTTTTTTTAAAGAATCTGCTTTAACAGAGTTCCTGAGTAAACAGCAGGAGAATGAACTACAGCCTCAACCGTATCTCCACAGTCATATCTCCTATGATAATCCCTTCTGCAATGAAAGGCAGGAAATCAAGTTCTGGATTTTGGCATCCTTGCAGTTTTTGTTATCTACCTGCTGCCACTTTTGTTATCAACTGATAGCCATCACTATTTTTTTTCTCTTTGTCCCCCTTAAAATCAGCAAACCACTTGGCCTTGCTGCTGGCATCCTCTTCTCTTTTCTTTGAGATGCCACCCCATTTCGTTGCTGTCTTGCCTCCCCACAAGAAGATACAATCAACCATTTCTTTTTCTTTTTTTTTTATTTTTTGAGATAGAGTCTTGCTGTGTTGCCTGGGCTAGAGTGCCGTGGCGTCAGCCTAGCTCACAGCAACCTCAAACTCCTGGGCTCAAGCAATCCTCCTGCCTCAGCCTCCCAAGTAGCTGGGACTACAGGCATGCGCCACCATGCCTGGCTAATTTTTTCTATATATTTTTAGCTGTCCGATTAATTTCTTTCTATTTTT
>CAUYSK010071078.1:0-23661 GCA_963575035.1 Avahi laniger
AATTAGCCGGGCATGGTGGCTCATGCTTGTAGTCCCAGCTACTTGGGAGGCTGAGACAGTAGGATTGCTGGAGCCCAGGAGTTTGAGGTTGCTATGAGCTAGGCTGATGCCACGGCACTCGCCCCAGGCAAGAGAGTGAGACTCTGTCTAAAAAAAAAAAAAAAAAAAGGTAATAGGACCAGTGCTGAATTGGGAAAAGTAGTAACAAGTTTTTAAATTATTTATTAAAGAACATTTCTTTCCCTATATTTGAGATTCACTAAGATCAGCATTTCCTATAACGAGAAATATTGTCTTCAATAAATGCTATTACTGCTATGTAATGGAATTAAATAATAGAAGAAGGTCAACTGAAAAGGTTTCAAGGTAATAAGAGGACATTAGGGTGCTGATTTGCAATTAGATCCTCATTGTCTTTAGTTTCTGAGTATACTGTATAATTGATTTATGACAAAAAGTCTACTGGATTGTGTATTCCCACATAAAAGAATGCTGCTCCACATGAAGCTTAATACATTATGAGTATAAAATAAATGCATCTTCTGGGCAGTTTATTTTGTAATAAACTTGAATTTTCAACACCATTCAAATTCTGAAATATATTAATAATTTATAAAGTAGTTTATTAAACACACTGATTATTTTTTGATCACTAGTACATACCAAGGCAGAATCAGTGTAATCCAAAATGGTGATTTCCATACACAATGTACCAGTTTTACTTTTGTGTATATTCTTGTACAGAACGTGTCACAAGATATTTGGTGAAGAGGGTAAGATTTAACTTTCATGGAAAAATTCTATTCATTCTGATAAGGAATTGGGTTCTTAGTAGATGTGGTGCTACTAAACATTCCAGAAACCAGATAGTGCTTATTTTACACAAGAGAACACCACAATCCATATCTTTCTTTCCTTCTTTTTTTTTTTTTAAGAGAAAGAGTCTCACTCCGCCACCCAGGCTAGAGTGCAGTAGTGTGATCATAGCTCACCACAGCCTTGAACTCCTGGGCTCAAGGGATCCTCCCACCTCAGCTTCCCAAGTAACTAGGACCATAGGTGCGCATTACCATGCCCAGCTAATTTTTTTTTTATAGTGATGGGGTCTCACTATATTGCCCTGGCTGGTCTCAAATTTCTGGCCTCAAGTGATCCTCCCACCTCGGCCTCCCAAAGTGGTGGGATTACAGGTATGAGCCACAGGCCTGACTCACAATCCATTTCAATGAACATTTTTGTTCAGGGTTAGAAAAGGATCAAAATGCGAATAATAGGTGGAGATTGGGGAAGAAAAATTTTCACTTCATTTTGCTACATTGCCTAGAATTCTATATATCTGTTACTAATTACCTTTAAAAAAAATGAATAGTATACATGTCTCTCACACTCTCATAAGTCTCCTGCACTGGAGGTATCATCTAATATCTAGGTAAAATCTCATATACTGAAGAAAGAATTTATTATGGCAAAGACATTTTGGTGAACTAAGATGAGGTTCCTCTGAGACCTGAAAGGATCAAGAGGCTTCGGTTTACTGTTATAAGGGCTTTCTAATACTGCATGCCATTGAATCTATCTTCAACGAGACTGCAACCTACCAGTTGGCCTTCTCTATTTGCATGAGTAAATGTGATACTTAGGTATATGACTGAGACCTGGGGAGAATTCTATTGCTTATCTTACATGTCTCCATGGGGAAGGTTTTCTCCTCCTTACTGATCACTGTGCTGCTTTATCAAGTAACATGACCTGCCCCAACTAAAGCTCCACGCTGCTACCTTTCCTCTATGTCCACGACCTCTCTGATTCTCTTACCTCACCCCCTTTGACTCCCTAGTAGAAGGTATTCCATTATCAGATAGTCTTCTTCAAGCTAACTCAAGTTAAATATGTCTACTCTCTATTGTATCTACAATAGATACAGAAAGTGTTGTATCTATTAATAACAGGCAAATAAAAGCCTTGGTTTTTTTTACAGAGGATGTGCCAGGAAAACAAAAATCCATGATGGAAAGCAGAACTCCTGGGAATTATTTCATCGCAGGAGAAACAGATGAAGTAAATTAAACACATCTTTTCAAGAGCTAAGTATTATTAACATCACCTCCTAAAACACTACCACCATATTGCATTTTTTTTTTTTTTTTTGAGACAGAGTCTTGCTTTGTTGCCCGAGCTAGAGTGCCATGGTGTCGGCCTAGCTCACAGCAACCTCAAACTCCTGGGCTCAAGCCATCCTTCTGCCTCAGCCTCCCAAGTAGCTGGGACTACAGGCATGCGCCACCATGCCCAGCTAATTTTTCTCTCTCTATATATTTTTAGTTGTCCATATCATTTCTTTCTATTTTTTAGTAGAGACGGGGTCTCGCTCTTGCTCAGGCTGGTCTCGAACGCCTGACCTTTAGTGATCCACCCACCTCGCCTCCCGGAGTGCTAGGATTACAGGCGTGAGCCACTGCGCCCGGCCACCACATTGTATTTTATACCTCTTTCATTTTCTAACACCCCTCTGACTCTCCACATTAATTAATCATTCCATAAATAAGATAGATTTGTACAGCTTTGATATTAAAATGCTCTAGTTAATAGGCACAACAGACTTCATGTCATTCATTAGAAACTGTCAAACATCAACTTAGTAGTTCAGTTCTGAGTAAAACTGTCTTTATAAAATACAGTTGTAGAAAGTACCATTTTTTATGCAAAGTATTTTATAAAAATATTTTAGTTGGTTATTATGTTTTTTTAAACAAATGATTAAACAATTATAAAATAGGCAACTTGGGGGAAAAGCAAACAGTAACCATTTTTTCTGAAGGAAAAGAATTCTATCTTACCAACACTAGTGACACACACTTTGCCCTTAGGGTCTTACTAATACCTTTAAAGATAGTTTCATTACCTACAGTTCTATCAATCTTGATTATCAGTTTTCATATATATATCACATAGAAGCTAAAAAAAAAAAGTCTGATAAAACTATTAGAAGTGGGATTAAGTAACAGTTGACTGAAGATTGTGTGTGATTATGTGTATATATGTACATGTGTATATATATGTATATACACATATACACACAAACCCAAAACAGGAGAGTGGCAAAGAGCCACATCATAACCTAGTACAGTAATAGATGTTCATTATAATGGCCTTCTGCCATTAAAAAAACTAAAAAGAATGTATAAAAATAGACTTCAAAGATTCTGTTAAAATGGTCAAAGCAGTTTCAGTAAGTGCAGGAGGTAAGCTTCATAGTTTAAAGTAATTTGCTAACGAGTAATGCCTTATTCTTTAATGTTGCCAAAAAATTTTAAATTTCTTAGGACATCTCTATGCCACACTAAATTACTGGTCTCATGTCTTCATTTCCCCATAGTAGTATTGTACATTCACACCTTTGCCATGGCTTCAAGATAGGCAGAAAGTTGCTCTGCCTTGTGACTTTGAGTTTGGCCACGTGACTTCCCATTGAATGGCTACTGAATCCTTGCCAAAAATAAACTGACTTATTTTTGGCCTCTCTGCTCTGCACCATTGGTCTATATGACTGTCTTTATGCCAGTACCACACAGTTTTGATTACTTTAGCTTATATCAAGTTTTGAAATCAGGAAGTGTGAGCCCTCCAACTTTATTCTTCTTTTTCAAGATTGTTCTGGCTATATGGGCTCCCTTGAGATTCCATGTGAATTTTGGAATAGGTTTTTCTGTTTCTGTAAAAAATGCCGTTGGGATTTTGATAGGGACTGCATTGAATCTGTAGATTCGTTTGGACAGTACTGTCAGGCTACTGAGTTTTGAGGTGGCTTATTGCACAGTTTTTTTTTAAACAGCTGACTAGTACAATCTTAAACTTCAAAAAAAAAATCTTTGGGATCAAAGCAATCATCTGAACATAAGGGCTTTAAAAATGTAAAAGTTTATTTGTACTTCATCACATACACGTTGAGAACCTACAACATATATCATGCAATGAAAAGAGATCATGAGCCACTGTGCCCAGCCTAAAAAACATATACACTAAAATTTGACTATGAAATATTAGGGTTGATTTTTAATCAAACAGAATTTAACCATTTAAATGATTACTGTCCTCCTCAAAGTGACTGCTCAGGGGAAGGAGATAGGGGATACAAACACACATTTCAAAACCACCGCTGCTCACAACAATTTTAAAACTACTCATCTGAAATTACCTCTTCGTTTTGTCAAACAAATCAGGTTTTTGGGGAGCAATCTCATTTACTCCTATTGTTTATCCTTCAGAAATGCTGAACATAATGATAGAATTCTGGATAAGGAAGAAGAGGAAATAATGAAAAAAATAATTGAAACAGAATGGTGCTCCAGAAGTCAATAAAGTAACATGTTTCAGAAAGCGAATGAATACTTAACATATCAAAGGAGTAACCATCTCCAAACATTTTTGATAATTTGATTTACTCTATTGGTTAAAAAAATTGGGGGGTATATAGCCCGATATATGTATACTTTATTTATTTATAAATTATATGCATGTATTAGTAAACTTACGTATTACATTTAGATAATTATAAATTTGGGTGAGGTTCATAGTCAGCAGTAATGAATGAATACAAATCCATACTTAATATAGTCTTCCTGATAACTTCTAATTCAGGGAGTACTGACAACTTGTCAGATCTGATTAGACTCTAGTATTTTTTAAAACCTCATAATGCAGCTGATACAAAGATTTTACTCTATGAGTAGAAGTATTAGTATTAACATTTTCTTATTTGGGTTTACATTTTTAGTTTTATCTTCAGTCTGTGGTTTCTGTGTAGAAATCCTTTTGAGCCACTTGTCCACTTTCTGAGGGTCAGTTTATTACAGTAACATAATTCTTTAAAAATAGTTAACTATTAATAGGAACGGTAAACTGAAATTGGTTACAATACATCAACTGTGAACCAAAGTGAGGGTACCACAGCTAGCTAGCTTCTTTTTGTTATTGGAATCCTGCAATCTTCGTTCAGAAACCCCACATGCTGTAGAGGTGACATACGACCTTCTGAGACGCAGTCCAAGTGATAGGCCCAGTGTTTATTGATAAATTAACTATTAGAAAAACTCAAATTCTTTTTCTCACGCTTTTAGATAAAAGAAGGAAGTAAGTTTAATTAATTTCTTTCCCCCAATGGGTACTCTTGGGCAAATCACACTTTGGAGACCACTGGGGTATATATATTACAAGAATCATAAACACTGAGAAAAAGCTGTTGTTAGAATAGATGATTTGAAGGTCACTGTTGAAGGTATCATTTCTGTGTAGGAGACTGGTGAAAAAATACTTAACAACATATAACTCTAGTCAAAGAAGTCATCATCTTTCATATAAATAGTGGAGAAATAAATCTGGGAAAAAAGTAGTTTATCTATCTCTTGCTGCTGGATCTCAGTATGGGATGTTGATTCTGGCAAGTCCTCTTGGAATACAAAGAAGAGGCCAGACTGCCCTTCGTCAGTGAGTGATGGGAAATGGCAGGGTTTGTTCCATGTTTTTAAGCTATTTTTGAAATAACAAGTTTTAAAAACATTGTTTTAAAAACCTGTTTTGATTATAAAAGTATATATTTATTATTCAGAATTCAAATGTTAAATAAACATATAAATTTAAGTCCTCCATCATATATCCATTCTCCTACAATCACTGTTTTCTGTTTGGTCTATACTCCACATTTTTTCTCTACTGCAGAAAATACGAAATGTTTCATAAACTTTGTGTCATCCTTCTATGGTAGTTTTGTTCATTTTCTCTGTATGTCTTTTTTTTAATGTTGATGAAGCTGACACACTTTCACATGAAAGTGATTTCAACATATAAATCCGTAAAGTACCAATATTCCTACTATCACTTAGCAATTTCCTTTCATGTTCCAGTTCCTGTGTGAAGTGCTTTATATATACACTGTCTCACTTAAACTTCACAAAGGCCTACAAGGTAGGTATTGTCACCATTTCACAGATGAGAAAAATGAGATTCTAAAAGGTTAAGTAATTTGTCTATCATCACACAGTTAATAAGATGATCATTTACTGGTTGTTATATTAGATCTGTTACAGACTTACAAATTAGCACTAAATTTAAATATCTCAAAATGTATCATCAGCTTACTTTGAGATAATACACTCTGATTCTTAGAAGCTCATGAGCTGCCAGATTCCTTTATAGTTTATGTGACGGAAACTGAAAATAATAGGCCCTTTAATAATAGTTTCCCAAATGCCCAAGAATCCTGCTACCTTCCCCAGTAACACTGATGTCTCTTGATATCCTGCTGTTGTTGTCAGCCTCAGGATAAATTCAGCAGTCTTTGTGTGAAACAATACAAAGTTATTATTTAAAGTTATATTTAACCTAGAAAGATTAATGCCATAAACTATCTGGGAATTTGACACCAGATTTTAGACCTATTTTTTAAGCACATCTTTATCTTTGTCCAAGTTTTCAACGCAAATGTTACGCTGGATTGAGCTGAATATAGAAACTGTTTCTCCTCCAATAAATACCCTGTTCCTACAAAGAGGTATAAACCATGTAGATGCAATCGTTCAAGTAGCTGCAATATACAACAGTATAATGTCTCAGCCTATGTTCGCCCACTTACCCACATGCTCACCTTCCTTTGGGATATCTTCCTATAGATAATATGTACTCCTACCATAGCACCTATAACATGCTTCTGCATGCAGTTGCTTATCTATCTTCTTCCTCTCCCCAAATTAAGTTTCTTATATGATACATGTGCTATTCATAAATCTCTGTATACCAAAGCCCAGCAGAGTGCCTGGACCAGAGCAGGTGCTAAATAAAAGTTTTCTAAGTTGATGAGACTTCTTATGAGTATTATTTTGGTATTTTCTAGATCTAATAGTTAATGTAGCAAACTGAAATTTTAACGAACTAGTAAAATATCTATTTTCATATGAAAGATCTAGAAAGGAAAGAAAATAAACAAACTTGCATGTAGCTAGGTGACTCATTAGAGAATGAGAAACACACTTGTGACTCACCAGCTACCAATAAATCATTTAACCACAATGACTAATATGAAGAAAAACAAAAGAAAATACATATGTACACAAATAATGTACTGAATATGCCTTATTTTTAGAATCAAAAATCTCTATGTTTGAGGAATGGGGAAGTATTATATAGGCACAAATAGCAATATATAAATTTTAACTCTAAAAACTGCTGTTCACATTAATTGCAGCCCTTTACAGTAGTCACTATAACTTTAGTTTTAAACTTTAAAACCTTATGTTTACATTCATTGTTGTCCTCTATAGTAGTCAATACAAAAAGGCCTCCAGGACTGCTTTTAAAAAATTTAACTTTACAAGACTCAACCATAACTAACACAAACTACTACTCTATTCCTTTAAAATGGCATGAAATAAAAAATAACTTTAAAAAAAGAAAAATGGGGATAACTTCTTACCTCAACGTTCAGTATCAGCTACTAAATATTAGATAATTAATGTTAACATAAGATAGGGATCCAGAAACACAGGCCTGGATAAGTACTGCATCTTCCTGTTTCTAGACAAATTTCATTTAAAGATCTTGAGGTCTGAAAAATTTCAGACATATAATTAAGAACCTGTTCTTAAAATCTCTAGGGAATTAGATGTGCCAACCTTCCTATGTAACTCATTCAGTTGCTTCATTTTTATATGCATTCAGGCATGAGAAAATTGATCTTTCCAACAAATTGATTAAAATAATGTGTCTAAGAGTCCTGTGGCACTTAAATCCAATTAGTGAGTGAACTTTTTGGATTAGTATATTGATGGATTAGATATTCCTAGCACAGATAATGTGGGGCAAAATAGTTGATTCCACGTTAGACCCCAATGTTTCTTTTAAGGAAAATACTCAAAAACTAGAAATTGCTAGCAGTAACATCCAGTCAGAAAGGCAAAAAGATAAGCACCTCAGATTTAATATCTAAAGTAAATGCTAAGATTGTTATCTACTTACGATATTAAAAGTGACCTCATATTTTGCCTTTTAAATGATTAGGAAACCCCAGCTGGAACTATCTGATTTGATATTTTTAATAGTGGAGTCCTTGCTTTTTCCCACCTGGTATGTGGCCAGAGGGAATAGAGTTAAATGTAGGGCCTCATGTTATTAACATATAAATACCATTATTGCTCCCACTTTGTTGTGTATGAGTTCACATGTTTTAATGTCCAGTCTCCTTGGATAGTAATATTCAAAATGGAAACATCCTGAGAATAAACAAACAGTCCTTACATATTCCTCTAGCACTAAAAATAATTGCAAGCATTTAACACATAAAATTGATTAAATTAGAAATGGCCTTTTTCTCAAGGACATATTTCTATTCATACTATTTTCCAAACCAGATTCTGGCAGAATGGTTAGTTGGCCCACTAACTGAGCTGGTAGCTTCCCAAAGAGAATGTGTTACTAAATATTCTTCTGAATTACCTCATGCTTCATTGGTCCTCAAGTTTCTAAAGTAAGTTGAAAACATCTGTAAGTAAGAGTTTTTGTTTTATTTAAGCACAGAATCCATTAGGATTGGTTTAGATCTGGTTGATTATGTGTTCTTTTTAATTATAACAGAAGACTGATAAACTAAGAGATAAAAAGGAATGAGATCCTGAAGAGTCCAGTGAAACAACAAAAATACAGGTAGCCTATAAGCCTTTGTTTTCATTATAGAATAGAATATATACCAGTATGCCCAACTGAGGAATAGAAATCAATCTGTTACATTACAAATACACAACATACTCTAACCTTGTGTTGAAGGTTAGAGTCATCAAGACCGGGCTGTAGGGTGTTTGCAGGGCAAGAGAAACAAAGAGATGAGAAACAGCAGAGAAAGGTGAAGTGAGTGTAGTCATAGGAATGCACACATGGGGTTGCATGAGGTGAAAAAGAAACTGAAAAGACTGGGAGAAAATGTGGAGATTGACAAAAAGATTAGAAGTCTTGAAGAGGTCCAACAGAAGATTAGAAGGCATGGGAGAGGCTGACTGGTGAAAATTACAGTCAGAGAAAATGGCCACTGGAGTTTAAAATGGTGAAGTTCTGAGGAGAAAAATCAAAGCTGTGGCCACAGGAGTGAGCTGTTAAAATGGAGTCAAGTTGAAGGAAGTGGAGGAAAAGTAAGGAATTATAAGTAAAGCCAGGGTTTTCCATATGGACACTTGAAAACATTTAGAATGAGAGAAGACTCAGGATGGGAGGAACAGAATACTATCAGCCAGAAAAATAAAAGAGTTTTGGGTAAAACAACCTATTTCAGTCTTTGGGCTTTTTATGAACTCAAAAGGCTGGAACTTCTCTTCCATTTACTAGACACAGATAAGCTCAGGAGATGCTGTTGCTTGCCTATCCAATAGACTGCCTTTCTTCTTTGCTAACAGAGCCCTATTTCTCTTCAGTATCCACCCTTTATTTGGCTAAGTGCTCTACAGAGAGCCAGCCCATTCTGCTAATTTATTCCAGATTAACAGGTGTCATTTCCACTTAATTTCTCAAACCAGAAACTTTTAAGTCATTTTCTACTTCATTATTTTTCTCACCCCCACACATAAGCAATAAGCAAACAGATAAGACTCATGTTTTATCTGCTCACTGGGCAAACACCAGTATCTCTTTCAAGAGTACAATCAGTTTTGCTATACCACTTGTTTTGAAAATGTGAATTTGTTCCAACATCATTGATATTTCAGGGAACAGCTTGAGCAACATAGTAAGAATTTTGCATTTGCCTACAGCAGATTTCATCAGTGGGAAACACTAGGTCAATGCAGGCAAGAGAACTCAGGTACTCAGCCATGCAGGAATATGCAAAATGCACACACCTCAAACGTCTACCTGTGATCCATGTGAGGAGCCACATCCATCTGCAACTGGTGTTACAGCTTTCCCTCTGATTGTAGACAGTGTTCTTTCCACCACTTCACCATAACTTACAAACTGCATCTCTTTTGATGCCCACTTAACTTCCATAAGCAAACTGCGTATCTTTTTCAAGGTAAAGTGCTATATTTATTAACCATTCAACGTGTATAAAACTGTTCAACCTACCTTTAAAAAGTTAGGTTCCTGTCTTTTCACAAAATGTGCCATTGATGAAGTGTTTTTTTTAACTGACACATTAATTGTACATATTTATGGGGTACAGTATGATACTTCAATACATGTATACACTGTGCAAAATTCAAAGTAGGGTTTAGCATAGCCATTACCTCAAACATTTATCATTTCTTTGTGGTGAGAACATTCAAAATCCTCTTCTAGCTATTTTGAAGTATATAATACAATATTGTTAACCATAGTCACCCTACAGTGCAAGAGAACACCAGAACTTATTCCTCCTGTCTATCTGTAATTTTGTACCCACTGACCAATCTTTCCCTTGCCCTTCTCCTCTCCCAGTAACTATTCTACTCTGCTTCTATGAGATCAACATTTTTAGCTTCCAAGTGAGATCATGCAGTATTTGTCTTTCTGTGACTGGCTTATTTTACTTAGCAAAATGCTCTCCAGGTAAATCCATATTGTCACAAATGACAGGATTTCATTCTTTTTTAAGGCTGAATAGTATGCCATTGTTTATCTATATCATATTTTCTTTATCTATTCATCCACTGATGGATGCTTAGGTTGATTCTGGATCTTGGCTATTGTAAATAGTGCTGCAACAAACATGGTGGTACAGACATCTCATAGATTTCATTTCCTTTGGATATATACCCTATAGTGGGATTGTTGGATCATATGGTAGTTCTGTTTTTAATTTTTTGAGGAACCTCCACACTGTTTTCCATAGTGGCTGTACTAATTTACATTCCCACTAACAGTGCCTAAGAGTTCCCCTTTCTCCACATGATAAAGTTTTTGAGTGTTATGCCATCAGCCTCATTTTCTCCATAAGCACTGTCTATAGTTTTTACTGCACAATTTTGCATAGTACAGTGAGTTTTAGGAATGCGTATGTCACATAATAGATTGACAGTTTATTAGTATCACTCTACAAAAAGCTAATCTAAAAGGATACCCATACCTGGATGTCCTGAAAAGATCTCTTTTCCTTTGCTGAAGACAGAGCAATTCTAGGACAGGATTTTTAGTTCGTTCAAGTGTCTAACAAAGAGCCTGCAATTTGATGTGTTAATGAACAGTATCAGTTATCTATCCAGCCAAACTCTTTCGTTTCCTTCCTGAAACCAGAATCTTAGTAAAGGATAAATTCTTATTCTCAATTCTGAGGCTGTGGCCTTATTTTTCACATCAGTTGCATACACCACACAGCTGCTTTGTTGAGTGACTTTGTGCCTTATTTCTCACAGTGAGAGTGATAAGAATGTGTAAGATGTACTGTGTTAATGGCAGTGCTGATAAGGGGAAAAAAAAACTTAAGCAAAAGTAGATGCAATTAATAGTTAGATCTGCCAAATGATGTTTAGGTTTCATGTTTATAACTAGCTAATTTTTTATCACTGATATTATTCAGGAAAAAGAACTGTTATTGCAAACATGAAACTCTAAGTTCCAAAGCTCTTTCCCCCTATTAGTTTTATACTGTGCTTTTTAACAAAGAGGTGATTCCTTAGGAAGACGAGTACTGCCTTACAGTAGAAGAGGCAAACTCATTAGTGTTACTAATGGTTAAAAAATTTTTAAATTCTCCTTGGAATTGTTTTTAGCATGAACTTATGACTCAAACATAAAAATCTTTTTTGTTGTGATATAATCAGTTATGCTTTTTAAACCAAACTTTTTTCCCTCCATGTTTTGACTCTCAATAACTTGAGGGTAGTGTTGAAAAGGCTGTATTCTAAGTAGACCTGTATTGCAGAGGGCTCGGAACTAACATCATTACACTGTCTCAGGCAGGATGACACAGAAGCTGGAGGGTGAGCCCTAATGCCCAAGAGAGCTTAGTCGAAACACTAAACATTTCACATTTCTATTTCTTCATCTGTAAAAAAGAACAGGACAAGAAAAAAACAAAAAGACAAAACAGTATCTATATCTCATAGAGTTCCTGCGAGGATCTAGTGGGAAAATTTAAGTATGGTATGTCACAGCTCCGTATTTATTATAAAGTAACAGT
Organism: Avahi laniger; assembly: GCA_963575035.1. Classification (NCBI taxonomy): domain Eukaryota; kingdom Metazoa; phylum Chordata; class Mammalia; order Primates; family Indriidae; genus Avahi; species Avahi laniger. The sequence goes on from CAUYSK010071078.1 coordinate 12,131, forward strand.
TAGGTATTACTGCTATTATTACAAGCAAATCTGTTATTTCCCCTGCATATGGGGGGAAGATGCTGGTAACCACTGTACTATACCTTTCAGGCCTGGTACAAGGACTAATAAGAAAGAGGCATCCAAAAAGCAATAAAAATTATGCCAGACACTGGAAAACTTGGCAAGATAAAAGCGAGTGCACTCATTATACTGAAAAAAATTTTTTGTTTTGGAGACAGAGTACTGCTCTGTCGTCCTAGCTAGAGAGCAGTAGTGTCATCGTACCTCACTGCAATCTCAAAACTCCTGGGCTCACGCGATCATCCTGCCTCAGCCTCCCAAGTAGCTGGGACTACAGGTGGGTGCCATTACGTCCTGTTAATTTTTCTATTTTTTGTAGAGCCAGGTCTCGTTCCTGCTCAGGCTGGTCTTGAACTCCTGAGTTCAAGGGATTCTCTAGCCTCAGTCCCAGATGCTAGGATTATAGGCATGAGCCACCATGCCTGGCCTATACTCAATTTTAATTCTAGATTAAGTCTATTAAACATTAAAAATAATATTTCATATGCAATAAAAGTCCTGTGTGGGGGTGGAGGGGACTTTTTCCCCATGATCTTTCATCTCATAAACATATGGCGACTGCTACAGATGTTACTGAAGAGTATCCCATCATTATTCACATAATCTACTCAATATACCCAAGATATTGATGGAAAGTGAGCTGCATAACCTTTACATGAATAGTGGTTTTTGTCTTTTATTTCACATCATTTTAGGGACCACAGATTTAAGCCCCTTGAAGTCACAATAAAGGTCTAAAATACATAAAAAATCCATATACTGGTATATGCTATTACTTGTTAACGGCAGAAATAAACTTGAAAGTTAGTAGAGGCCAGGTGATGAATAAAATTATAATTTTGGGTAATTATGAGCTCATATTTTCCTACAGTATGTCAATTTATTTCTGCCTCCCCAAAACAAACAAAAAAATCAATAATGGTGAAAGAGACATTATTTACTTTAATAGTTTTCCCATTTGTCTATTTACATATTCTAATATCAACAAAAACTAATTATTAAAATTTTAACGCTTACAGAAACTTAACATTAAAGGTTTTCAGTAAAACTAGCAACAAATTTGTTAGCTTCCGAGTTGTCAGAAATAATTTGACTCATACTATAATCAATGAGAAATGTACTCACAGATCTACGTAACTGTCCACATTTAAATTAATAATTTTTAAATCTTCACAAGGGTATAATAAAAGATCAGTTAGAAAAGAGGCAAGCCACAACGTTGCTACACTCCAGTTCTTCAAATAATGCACCAACATAAAATGCTTCAATGTTCGTCATAAATTAAATGTACAATTCACTGAGGCAAAGAATTGTAAAACATTCAAACATAAGAAGCCATATATTTGCCAGTTAAAATAGTATCCAAAAAACAAAAATTAGGTAAGTACTTTAAAAAATAATAAGCTACCTTTTGATAATAAAAATGTGTGTTTTAATTCTAAGGCAAGCACAAGCTTTGTTTATAGGTCAAGTGCTTCTTTCAATTACAGTGAATTAGTACCACACTAGATCTGACTTTTACATTTCCCAGGCAAGTAGAAATAATGATGTTTGAAGGAGAGTCTTAGTTCTAAAGAATAAAGGTAAGACAAGCAAACAGGAAACAATTTATGAAGTGACACGGCTAGTGACAAAGAAAACCAGAGCTGGACAGTAGTAGTTAAAGACTATTGTTATAGGAGAAAAGAGATCTGAGCACAGAACTGGGCTCAACTCCTAACACAGTATGGGCAGGTGAGAATTTATAGCCAAGGAGTAGGGAGGGGGTCAGTGGATGGAAAATTACTAAGAGGAGACATTAGGGGTAAGAGGGGATTCTGGCTAAACAGATCTAACAGGATTCTTGCTGAAGGCAGGCCACAGTGATCAGACATAACGGGGTGGGGGACGGCAGAAGTGGAGGAATCTGATTAGATAGGGAGGGTGATCAGATATGGGGTGGGGAGGGGGATCAGTCCAATTAAAGTAACTTAGCCAAATTCTTGCTTAAATTGAACAATGTAGAGATGAACAAAAAGTCAAAAAGTAGAAGCTTAGTCGAGCAGAGAGTTCAAAGGAGTCTTAGTGGAGTTTGGTCAATGAGAGACTCTGTCACTAGTTGATGGGAAGCCAAGCCTCTGGGTTCTCTGGACCTCTATTACACTCAGCGGTGCACTGGTGCTTTGCAAAAGTTAAAGATTTAAATCATCCTAGTAGTTCTAGGATGACTTATGTTATGAGCTCATTTTTCTTCACTAAAACCCCAAGAATTTGGAGTCCAAAACAAGTGTTGTGAGAAGTTTGCATAATACCACTCAGGGTGGGGAACCTAAGGTCTTGGGGCCACATGTGGCCTTCTGGATGCCTGAGCGCAGCCTTTTGACTAAAACCAAGTTTTACAGAACAAATCTTCCTAATAAAGGGATTTGTTCTGTCAAGTCTGGATTCGGCCGAGGGGCCACTTGTGGCCTTGAGGCCACAGGTTCCCCACCCTTCTGAAATTACTATAGAATGGAGTAAGAAATGTTAGCGACCCTCAGTAATCAGTTAAATTAGTTTTATCATGTTACTTAAAAACCCATAAATATAAAACTAGTATAAATGCTTATGCTTATAGCTCTGAACTTTAAAATCAAAATAAATTTTTAAAGAAAACAAAAACAAAATTCAAATTAATATTAATTTATGGTTTTACTAACAATTGCTAATATTTATTGTATAAAGCTTGTTGCTTCAGAGCAAGTTCTATATTTAATCTGTTTCTATATTTTGACTTGAATACAGTGACATGAAAAATGTCTGCTCAGTTATATAAAACATTAACTTTGAGGAAGGTTTAGAATATTTAGGCCTCATAATTAACCACAATTGTACAGAGAGCAATTAAAGAATGATAATTTAAATAAAGTATTGTGGATCATTTTATAAAAGTATCTTGCCCATGTGAAAGTTAATAATGTATAGTACTTTTAATTGAAATTTATATCAAGGCTGGGCATGAGGTGGCTCATGCCTGTAATCTTAGTACTCTGGGAGGCTGAGGAGGGAGGACTGCTTGAGCTCAGGAGTTCAACACTAGCCTGAGCAAGAGCAAGACCCTGTCTCCACTAAAAATAGAAAAAATTAGCCAGGCATAGTGATGGGTACCTGTAGTCCCAGCTACTCAGGGAGGCTGAGGGAGGATTGCTTGAGCTCAGGAGTTTGAGGTTCTGTGAGCTAGGCTGATGCCACGGCACTCTAGCCTGGGCAACAGAGTGAGACTCTATCACAAAAAAGGAAAAAAAAAAAAAAAAAAAGAAATTTATATCAAATGGGTTGTCAAATATCTAATCTGATAACTACTAGAACTGGAAATAGATACATTTTTCCTCGCATTATTATATAATATATACTATTATACCATTGGTGATCTGCTGCCCCTGTACAGACAAAAATAGGATTCAATACATGTGCCTGAATAGTACAGGCTTTTTTGAGTTTTGAGTACTTAATTACCAAGTACCACCTGGTGACCCAACTTGTTCAGCATGCATCTCTATTCAAAATACGGTGAAACCTTCATTTGTACAGAATGTGGATATCATCTGTCTTCAGTTGGCATGAACACACTTGTAAATGAAATAGTAAATGCTGATGAAGCACTAAATTCACATTCCAGTTTTCTGTTGTGAATTGGTCTTTAAGATGATATGAAATAATACACTTATATAACTTTACCATCAAAATGTATACTAAAATTTAAAAAAATATATAAAGAGAAAATTCCCAGCATCCTAAGAATATATAATACATGTGGATCCTTAAGAAATGAACAGAGAAACTAATCAATGAGGATCATGAAGAGTATGGGCTTAAGCTAAGTGACAAAGAATGAGGATTTAATGAAAAAAGCCAATGCCTTTAAAATAAGAATTAAAGTAAGAGAGGTCATTGCAGACATAGAGAATCTGCCTCATCTGAACAGTATGTAGTGGGAAGTAGTGGGAAATAACATTGTAGTGGGAAACCAGCAGGTAGAATATTGGACATGGTTGAAGTCAGAAACTAGCTTTGAAAAAGAAACTTCTAGTAGGTATGGACTTAAGGCGGGAGCAAAAAGAGCATTTTCCCCCAATAAATATTAGTTTAATAAGTGATTGGACTATTTTGTTCTAACTGAAATAACATGGCAAAAATTGCAAACAACACTAAAAAGAGACAAAAAATTCTGAAGCCAAATATCTTAAAAAGCTCAGTTGGAGAGACAAACAGAAGACTTTACTCTCAAATGTTTAAAAAATTTTAGTAAATAATTACTTTCATTTTGGTGCCATATTGGAAAATTGAATAATCTCTCCATGCTTAAAAACATAGAAAGTCCATACAAACTGAGGGCTTCTGCAGTACGGTGTAACAATAATGAATACAGTTAGTGAATAACAACAACAACAATAATAACAATAACAAATACAGTTAGACCACAGTTATAAAAATTCTTCATTTCATGTTAGTATCAAATAGGGGAATTTCTTTTTTTTAAATTTATGATTCAACAATAACCATACACCTTAGATTCTTGTTTTATGTAAGTGTCAGTGCATCAACCAAAGAAATGTGGTCTCAAAGAAATGTGCTGAAAGCTATCTTAAACTTTGTATTCACAACGGAGTCAATGCATACCCATTTAAAATAAAACACTGTTTATGTTAAGCCTAGACAGTAAGGATAATTTTCAGAAAAATGATGTTGAAGGATGAAGAAAAAACCCATAAACTTGTTTCCTAAATAAACTCTAAAAGTTCTTTACAATTTGTATTTTCACTTGATTTATTATTATTCATGAATAGAGCAGGTAACAATTTTCAAAGTAAAATTTTTCTGTTTTTCATTTTCTTCTTTAAAAATTGGTACTTTCAATATAAGTATTATACTGCTAGGTTTCTGTTAGAAAGGACAGGTGCCTTAGACTTCTACTAGCAAGAATGATCAGGATGTCTAAACTACCTTAGAAGTACAGTCTAAAACCAAATAAAAAGGACAAGCTGACTGACTCATCTGGAGCATAAAATCATGTTCCTAAGAAAATTATCAACCAACTACAAAAATTAAAAACCCATTATTTTTCACCAGAGTCTTAGCCATAAGAATTTTCCCTTTTTTTTTTTTTTCTTTGAGACAGAGTCTGGCTCTGTTGCCCGGGCTACAGTGCCGTGGCGTCAGCCTAGCTCACTGCAACCTCAAATTCCTGGGCTCAAGCATTCCTACTGCCTCAGCCTCCTGAGTAGCTGGGACTATAGGCATGGGCCGCCATGCCCGGCTAATTTTTTTTCTATATATTTTTTAGTTGTTCAGATCATTTCTTTCTATTTTTAGTAGAAAAAAATTGCTCTTGCTCAGGCTGGTCTTGAATTTCTTACCTCGAGCGATCCTCCCACCTTGGCCTCTCAGAGTGCTAGGATTACAGGTGTGAGGCACCAGGCCTGTCAGAGAATTTTCCTTTTTTACAAGGTAGTAAAAGCCATTAACACACTTACTCTTAATTACTCAGGCTTAATAAGTGCCAAAAGTTAAGTAACTATAATCTACATATCACATGTTGAACCTATTGTATAAAATTGGCTCCATTCACTTGTATATAACCAATCAAAGGCTTTATAATTTGAAACAGCTCAACCTTTTCCCACAGGTTGCTAATTACATAAAGCCCAATTTTTTTTTCTTAAGAGACTAAAAATAGCTACATGCTCTTTGCTATTAAAAAAAAAATCAAGTCACAACTTAATTGCTAATCTTGAATTGCATCTAGAGCTTGACTGAGCTCCATTTTAGGAGTTATAAAATCTAGGCCAAATTATCTAAATTCTTTCCTTGTCTAAAAGAAAGATCACCCATATGCCATGCCATTCCATTCAGATGAAAGTCTTTCCTTAATTTATATATTACTGGGGCATTAATGACTTAAGTTCTGTTTGCGAGACCATTTGCAAGTAGCTCTTCCAGCTTATTAAACTTTGGTTGACATCTGATATAGTCAATTGCTGTTACTTAGTTAAGTGCCAGGAGTTTCTGAAAAGATCCAAAATAATGAGAATAACTTATTTGTGGACTACTTTAACGTGTCTACTTCTAAAGACATCACATGGATCCACTGTCCACTTCTAAGTAAAATGCCTCTCAGTGAATACTATGAATAAGTGGGATTTTTAAGACTTTTATACTAGACTCTTTAGGAATGTAACACTGAGATTATAATGCAGTTTAATGGGAAAACATATTCTCCATAAAACTGTTAGCTTCGTATATTAGTTTACAGAAACAAATTAATATACAAAAGACAAAAACCATAAAGATTATTTGTTGATTTGAAGTTGACTTTTCCAATATTTTTCAGTATATTTAATAGAAGTCAGCATATATGTCTGTAGTTTTTCCAGGGCCATCTTTTTTTCCTTTTATAGAAGGCTCTATAGCTTTCTGTGTAGACAAAGCTTATTTCTAGGGATCAAGCTCATTTATATTCTACTTCATAGGGTACACACTGACATTAAAAGGCTAGATGACAAATGTATCCTACAAACATACAGCTTCACTTACTAGGAGATGGAAACAAGGAAAACTAATTACCAGAAAACACAAGTTGAAGAGAAGAAAGTGGCAGTCTCTGGGCAGCAGGACTGGGAGATAGCAGAGGTGGGGCTACCATATTAGTAGTACTAATACCACCGAATTCATCAACGAATTGATGTAATTCATGGCATTTAAGTTTTTAAACCTGAGTGCAGGCAATATTACGATATAATAAGACTGAATTTGATTAATAAATCTTTAAACCAAAACCAGTTGTTGAGCATTCACTATACGTAAAACACTGTGCTGGGGGATCAGGAAGGGCCCAAATATTAGATAATTTTTTAGTTTCTAATTCTGAAATTCATAATTCCGTCTGTATTAACCCATCTTTGAAAGTATATGGCTAAAGAGCAGAGATTTAAAAAATCAATAGAAAAAATATAACATTTACTGATATTGAATTTTTTCTTTTACACCTATGAAATTATTTTATTTCTTAAAATGTAAAGAAATAAAAGATCCATGTCTTCTTAGATCATTATCATGAAAATAAAATTTGGATTAAATTGAGAAAAGCATGAACCAAAACTAGCCACAAGCTCAACTACCAAGGTAAAACTACTCTTACTACCTTAGAGCCACAGCACGCACAACCACACTTCTACCTCCATATCCTGCCTCTTTCAAGCTGAACAAAACAACGTGTTTCTACAGGAACTCTAGGCCAGATAAGACCTTTAGAGGGGTGAAAAAGCATTTTTACCTTTTTTTCTCTAAACTTTTTTGGTGTCAAAGTTAAAAGTTGTAACATGTTACATTTGTTTTACTTCTTTGGGGAGGGAATCATTTGCAAAACTACATTATGTTATGTACTTTTGTTATTCAGTTAGAAAACTTGTTGCTCAATACGCAAATCTCAAACTGGGGAGGGAGGGAGGAAATGAAGCTCAACAAACACAACAAAATAAAGTTGCTCTGCTATGTTGAGGCTGCCAGGCTTTTTGTTACTCTACTTGAAAGTAAATGTGACTTGTCTATAGAGAGTGCTGCTTCAGCAGTTCCAAATGAATTTCAAGCCTGTGCTCCATATTTTCTCTTTTGTAAGTTTAATGTATTCAGCAACACTGAACTGACAATTTAAATAACTACATTTTTAAACAAACGAAGCATTGATGTTAATGTATGAAAATGGTCCAAACCCCTGGGAGTCTTGGTTCCCACCATTGTTTATTCTGACAACAGGATATAATTGCTTACTTACTTGGCAGCAAATTTAACCATCTGCTTGCTTGCATGGTCTCCCACCGCCACAAGAGCCTGGACGTTAAACTGCTGCTGACGTAGGACTAAGAAGCACTGTTTCCCTGAATGAGACAGAAAGAATGCAAGTGTATTAAGGACATGCTACTTCAGGTTTTACAAAGAAGGAAAATGCTCTCTACTTTAAAATTGGGACAAAATTTACTATACTCATCAGGCACATACACATGTGTATCCATCTGGCTTCTAAAGCCAAAACCCTCATATTCAACTGACAAGAAACCCAAATTCCTATTATGAGTAACAAAAAATGCTTTTAATGTGCTTGTTATAAGAACATAGGCAAATCACTACTTTAAAAAAATATTCTAAATCAAGAAAATTATTTTGTTATTGCATTTATAAACAAATTTCAAATAACTTCACTTTTTAACATTCATTCAATAGCTAGGATATTCTACAGGCAAAGGCATTGTACTACCTACCATGGATGTCTCAATAATGTAGTCACAAAAGTGCTAATAAAGTGCTTAATAACAAGGGCACAAGCATTCTATGGGGGTGGTCCATGTATAGAGTTCTTCCTCCCAAAGTGCATTTAGATTGACAGGCTAGTTCCTTTCATGTTCTATTTTCCTTTATCACCTTCCAAATCCTTCATTTTTTATAATAGTCCCACTTTTTTTAAACTCCAAATAACTTACTTTGTCTATAAAAATTATTCTCTTTAAGACCTATAACCAGTTTTATTTTTATATATCCTGGGCCTCTTGATTCCCTCTCTTTTCATAAAGAACTGACATTCCTTATTCTTAACCTTCTGAAAAATATCACTCATAATATATTTTAGTTACTAGCTATCCTTGTGGCATCCATCCCTTTTCCTCCAACACAAATCCTTTTAAAGTCTCTGATCAAATTCTGGGAAACGACCACTTTTCACATCAAACTGTTTTGCAAAACACAAGATGATTATATGTGTGTGTGTGTGTGTGTGTGTGTGTGTATGTATATATTTGAGCTGGGGTCTTGCTATGTTGCCCAGGCTGCTATCAACTCCTGGCCTCAAGTGATCCTCCTCCAGTCTCAGCAGCCTCCTGAGTAGTGGGAACTATAGGAACTCCCCCACTGTGCCTAGCTGAAGATTTTGGTTTTTAAACTGAGAATTATCTTTTACATTAAGAATTACCCTTGCAAAAAGAAAAAGAAAAAAGAAAGCAACAATGCAAGAAGACTTACAGCTATTACCTTCAACATACATACATGATTTGAAATGCAAGTCAGATAGCGACTATGAGCAAAAAAAGCCAGGTTACAAACAAAGTATTGACACAGACAAAATCTATCGGCTTTGAAGTCATGTATGATTGGCAGGTTTTTAATCACTAAAAAGACACTAATTTTCCCTTTTCTTTTTCAGTATGATCCAGTTGCAAAGTAAAATCTTTCTTTTTAATTCTTTTTAGCCATAGAACATAGACTATAAACAAAGTAAAATCTGAAAAAAGAAAATTATATTACATAACTAAACAAATTCAAAAGGATTTTAAAATATTGGATGGACAAAGGTTGTTACCAAAGAAACTTGCAGATGAATCAAAATGACATTATCCTAGGAACCACTACTAACTTACAGCTAGATATCACCCCACTTAGAATAGAATGTTAGCATGAAATAGAGGATGCATACAACAGCGCTAGGCTAAGCCACTGTTTAGTCAGAGTATTTTAGCTGCTCTAATGGTGCAGACAGAGGCAGCACAGACCCAGCTGTCAGCCAGTGATGAACTACAATGCTACACAAAAGACCTAGAGAGAGGATGGAAAGCTCTAAAGGACTTACAAAGAGTGGGCACAAGAAAATGTCTACAGGTCAGCACTAGGGGTTAACGTTTAGTGTAACTGTTTAGTAAAAAAAAGAATAAAAGCTTTGAAATCAAAAGGCCTGGGATCATATCCTATCACTTCCTATGAAGGGGCCTGTGGGAAAATTACTAAACCATTTTATGTCTCAGTTCTTCATTTATAAAATGGAAAAAATGATAGTATACCACTCATGGGGTTTTCTTCTATAATCTTGAGGATTTTATAGCATGTCTGAAGTTGTGACAGACTCTTATTAATCTTAACTATTAATTATTATTAATAGCATCACTACCACTGGCTACTTATTTGAGGATTATCATTTCCACTTTGCAGCTAGATGATTATACAGAAAAACTATGCTGGGTGCTGGAACACAATGATCAATATTTGGTAGACACTGATGATAGACTATTAGATAGAAAAAAGTGATAAAACCACATACACGTAAAAGCCACATAAGTGATAAAAACACAATTGAGTATAATCCCAATTTTGTTTGTGTAAGAAGTATATTGATTGTACGGGGAAAAACACTAAAATGTGGCTACTACTGGATGGTGAAATTATAGGTAATTATTCTGTTCTGTGTATTTTCCTGTATTTTCTGAACTTTCTACAATAAATATATACTACTTTTCTAATCAGAAAAAAAATATTTTAAGAGAATTGTACAGAGAGGTAAGTGTAAAAGAAAGGTAAAGGCTGAAATCTTGGCTAGGTTCATGATTAAACACAAGCAGTTAAGAGAACCTGGACAGGTGTAGGAGGCTTAAACATAGAAGCAAATATACCTCCTAAGATTTGACATACCTGCTAGAGAGAAATAATGAAATCAATGGTTATGGGTGAAGTAAAGAATGTTCACTGTTCCCTTTAAATGTTTAATATTAATAGATGTAATTCTAAAAATTAAACATCTTACTATTGAAAAAAAAGGGAACAGATGGAGGAAGAAGAGGGAAAAGTAGTAAGACCAGTCCCATGAGCATATTATATTATAAACCTACATAGTACATAAAAATATACCAACACAGGCCGGGCTCGGTGGCTCACACCTGTAATCCTAGCACTCTGGGAGGCCGAGGCGGGCGGATTGTTTGAGCTCAGGAGTTCGAGACCAGCCTGAACAAGAGCAAGACTCCGTCTCTACCAAAAATAGAAAGAAATTAATTGGACAGCTAAAAATATATAGAAAAAAAATTAGCCGGGCATGGTGGCGCATGCCTGTAGTCCTAGCTACTTGGGAGGCTGAGGCAGTAGGATCGCTTGAGCCCAGGAGTTTGAGGTTGCTGTGAGCTAGGCTGACGCCACGGCACTCTACTCTAGCCAGGGCAACAAAGTGAGATTCTGTCTCAAAAAAAAAAAAAAAAACCAACACAAAAATAGATCAATGCAGCTTAAGAAAGAATTGAGAACAGACTCCATCAGAAAAAAGAAATTCTAATTTTAGATGGAATTCAGGAGATTAAAAAAAAACCCAACAAATAAAAAAAATGAGTAAAAAATGAAACAGAAGATTAAACTGTACTATAGAGGAGCGGAGAACCTTCTATGTTTAAAAATGACAGCATGTCTATATAAAAAAAACATCGAGATCGGGCGCGGTGGCTCACGCCTGTAATCCTAGCTCTCTGAGAGGCCGAGGTGGGCGGATCATTCTGAGCTCAGGAGTTCGAGACCAGCCTGAGCAAGAGTGAGACCCCACCTCTACCAAAAATAGAAAGAAATTAATTGGACAGCTAAAAATATATATAGAAGAAATTAGCCGGGCATGGTGACGCATGCCTGTAGTCCCAGCTACTCGGGAGGCTGAG